>JABUQX010107240.1:10000-22500 GCA_015478945.1 Trachelipus rathkii
TATTTACTGTATATATATATATATATATATATATATATATATATATATATATATATATATAATATATATATATATATATATATTTTTTTATATATATATATTATATAACTTTGTACATATTTTAGATAACCTTTTTCCGGAAATTGATTAAAAATAATTCACTTATTGAATGGAATAAACAAATTATTTTATATATATTTAATCAATTTAATTGTTCAGGATTTTTAAAAAATAGAATTTTATTTTTTTCATTTTTAAAAAATATTGCATTCGTCTTTTTAATAATTGGTTTTCGTAAAAAATATTTTCTAACAGTTTTTCATTTTGTATCATATTTCTGTAATAATAATAATAATAATAATAATAATAATAATAATAATATAATAATAATAATATATAATAATTTAATAATAATAATATAATCATAATCATAATGCATAATAATAATAATAATGATAACTATTTAACAATAGTATAATACGATAATTAATAATAATAATAATAATAATAATAATAATAATAATTATAATAATAATAATAATTAAAATAATACAAATAACAAAAATAATAAAAATAATAAAAATAATAAAAATAATAAAAATAATAATAATCTTCTTCAGAAGGACAAAAAACTCTTAACAAATTGTAACTGCTGCTGCTTTTATTTAGTAATAAAAACTAAGCATTATATAATATATATATATATATATATATATATATTATATATATATATATATATATATATATATATTATATATATATATATAATATATATATATATATATATATATATATATATATATATATATATATATATTATTATTATTGTTGATATTATTATTATTTATTATTATTATTATTATTATTATTATTAATTATTATTATTATTATTATTATTATTATTATTTTATTATTATTATTATTTATTATTATTATTGATTATTATTATTTTATTATTATTATTATTATTATTATTATTATTCATGAGCTTTTCCTCCTTTTTCCAATTTCATAAAGGTATCAGCCGCTTCATGATTGATTTCTTAAGGACTATTCTAAATAAATAGAAACAACGCTTTCATGAACTTTTAATATCTAATATTTCGCCTGTCCACTTCAGGCATCATCGGAAACGAGAGTAAAACTAATTTAACAATTGAAGAAACGAAATAAATGTATTTAAATATAAATGTGTAGTAAGGGATTAAATTTTTTATAACTAACGTAAATCTAAAATCCTTAAATATAAATATATAACTAAAAGATTCTATTTAGTCAAACCTAAAAAATGTTCAAAAAATTCTCCACTTTTATACTTTTGATGTTTATAATTGGCTAGTGCTTTTTTATTAAGTAGTGGAGGACTCAGCCAGCTCAATTCAAAGAAATTTGTGGCACGGTGTAGTAATGTCAAATAGAAATATGCGAGATTGGTTTGGGGTTCCATGTTCGTTTTTAAAGTGCCAAAGATCTTACTAGGCCTGTATCTATGTTGTGTGAGACGCGGAGTTTAAGAGAATTAGTGGTATACCCGATGTAAGAGGCATTACACAGCAATCTTTATTACAGTGAAATTGGTATACCACATGATTCACATTCTCCCATTAGTCCCACTAGCTCTTTCAGAAACATCTTCAACCATCCATCCTTAACCTCCCATATTGACTAAATCCTGTTTTTTAAAATCTTTTAACCAATGACTACTATGACTCCTTTTGAATTCGATGGAAAAACATATATTCAGGTAGATGGTGTTTCCATGGGTTCCCCACTTGGACCAACGTTCGCTGACTTTTACATGTCACATATTGAAAATTTAGCATTAAGCAAAAATAAATCTTTCAATCCCAGATTATATACGATGTGTTGAGACACCTTCGTGGTCTTTGAATGTGATGAAGATGTTAAGCTTTTTATTGATGAACTCCAAAATTTAAGTGTCCTAAATTTTACTTTTGAAAAATCTGAAAATAACTCCTTCCATTTTTTAGACGTTAGCATCTCTTTGATCCAAGTGGAGCCATGTGAATTAGAATTAAAGCGAAAACTTACTGACAAAGGCCTATACACAAAAGCCAGATTCACACTTACCCCTTAATTACAAAATAGCTCTAATTAAAACTTTACTGCATAGAGTGTACCGCACTTGCTCTGACTGGAAACATTTTGACGCAGAGCTCTCAAGAATTAACAAATCTTGGCTAACTAACTTTCCCCAATATCTACTAAATAATTATTAAAACTTTTATTAAATAAAGAATTGTCGGAAGAAAAAAGCAGAAAAGATACAGGGTATGAGCTGACATTCTTTTTTTCCAGTCCGCAACTAGTAGATAGATTTAATTATGAAATAACCAAGGTGAACAGAAAAATAATTCAATATCACATCAAGTCCAAATCTAACACTAAAGAAATAAATCTTAAGATGTTACTACAAGCCAGTGAAACTTTCTTCTATGTTTCTGAAAGAGCTAAGTGGGACTAAGGAGAATGTGAATCATGTGGTATACCAATTTCACTGTAAAGATGCTGTAATGCCTCTTACATCGGTATACACTTCTCTAAAACTCCGTGTCTCACAACATAGATACAGGCCTAGAAAGATCTTTGAACACTTGAAAAACGAACATGGAACCCACAAACCCAATCTCGATATTTCTAATTTTGATATTCTACACCGTGCACGCAAATTTCTTTAATTGAGGCTGGCTGAGTCCCCTCTAATAAAAGCACTAAGCCATTATACAACATCAGTATCATGAAATGGAGCATTTTTTGAAATTTTTTTTAGGTTTGACTAGATAGATTTTTTATTGATAATTTTATTTATTTAAGGATTTTAGATTTCGTTAGTTAAAAAAATTTATTTTGTTACTTCACATTTATATTTAAATAATATTAATTTTGGTTTCATCAATTGTTAAATTAGTCTTGAACTCGTCTCCGATGATGGCCTGAAGTGGACGGCGAAAATATTAGATTCAGACTTTTTCATTAGTCTTTGACTTATTTTTATTCTAGAATAGTCTTAAGAAAATCAATATGAAGCGGGCTGATACCTTTAAGGAAATGGATAAAAGCATGAAAATCTCATATTAAATTAGAAGCTGAATATAAAATTTTTAATATTATTATTCTTATTATTTATTATTATTATTATTATTATTATTATTATTATTATTATTATTATTATTATTATTATTATTATTATTATTAATTATTATTATTATTCATTATATTATTATTATTATTAATGTTCAATAAGCCCATAATTGGCCGCTTCTAGCATAAGTTTTAAATGGTTAAAGTGGTCGAACATGGCCGTCATAATTAATGTTCATTTTTTGTTAGCAAAATTCCTCGTATATATATAATATATATATATATATATATATATATATATATATATATATATATATAATATATCATTATATATATATACTATATATATATATTTATTCATATATATGTGGTGTGTGTGTGTGTGTGTGTTGTGTGTGTGTGTGTGTGTGGTGTGTGTTGTGTGTGTGTGTGTGTGTGTTGGTGTGTTTGTAGGTGTGTGTGTTGTGTGTGTGTGGTGTGTGTGTGTGTGTGTTGTGTGTGTGTGTAGTGGTGTGTAGGTGTGTGTGTGGTATGTATGGATTACATGTGTGCGTGTGTGTGTGTGTGTTGTGTGTGGTGTGTGTGGTCTTAGTAGGCAATAGACATACAACAAAGCATTCGACATAGTTTCACGGTCACTTCTTAATAGACCATTTATTAAATACAAAAATAAACACGAGTGACAAAAAAAATAATAGCAAATTTTTCTATCTGGTAAAGTAAAAACCGGGGCTTGCGGAGTCGTAAAAATAAATTTTCCGACTCGACTCGACTCGACCCGACTCTTAATTCAAATTTGATTTCGACTCCGACTACCGACTCCGATCCTTAAACAAAAATTTTCGACTCCGACTCGACTCCGACTCCTTAAACAAAGATTTTCGACTCCGACTCCGACTCCGACTCCGACTCTAGCAGTCAAATTCAAAATTTCGACTCTGACTCAGCTTTAGTGCTTACAAAGTTACAATAAAATTTTTTTGTTTCAATAATTTTTTTTTTTTGTTTTTTTTAAGAAATAAAAAAAATAACCCTTTCAATGAATCTAATCTCCAATGCTATACGGTAAAGTACCGTAAGACTAGAGGTGTAGCAGATATCCGCATCCGCATAATTTTCTCTACCCGTATCGCATGAATTTTTTTGGCGGATAGCGGATAGTATCATTATGAATTTGAGACTAAATAATGTTTTCTCACTTTCTGTAACGCAAGAATGTTCAGCTACTCGTTGGAATAGTAGTTTGTACACTACAATGGGAGAATAAATGAAGCTGTCTCCCTTATGCTTCGAACAAACACAAAAGGTGAAAAGGCTTGACAGGTGAATGATAACACGATTTTAGGTTTAATTGTATTACTCTTATCTTAAACCGTTTGAAGCAAGGTACTAGATACTATCTAAGAAAATTCTTGTTTGCCAGACAGACGAGATTCTTCTAGATGCAAAAAGATGAAAGCTGTGCTAAATGCTGCTATTAAAAGTAAGGACTTTCAAAGGTGACAGAAATACTAATGCTGGAGATAGAGAATAGATTTCAAAATCTGCAAACGATTACGCATCTGCAATAGTTAACTTTTTTGGATCCTAGATACAAAACCATATTTCTTGAACCACGTATGCCTAATGTGATGTATGCTGCTAAAGCCAGAAATTTTACCATCCAATAAAAAGGAAAAGATTGGAGAAACAGACACACATTTACTATCTGTTAGCCCGACCATTGCAGACTCCATAACGTTCTTTTGGCTTCTAGCAGCGATTAAGAGTCCTTGTTCAGTGGTGTCAAAGGACACTCTGTCATTGATCGAAGATAATCAAAAGCGAAATCTTGGAATCGGATAAAGATTCATTGGTTTGATGGCGTGATAATTGTAAAAGCTTTTCACATCTTGCAGAACTCGGCAGGGAATACTTGCATGCCCTTTCAATAAAGAATGTACGCCTGGAGCGAGCATCTTTTCAGGCGATGCCAGATTTCACTTTAGCTGAAGAAAGAGAAGCAAAACTCTCCATTTAACAGGGCTCAAGAAGCTTTCTGTTTTTTTAAACAATTAATTCTGAGAATTAATAAATCTTCAAGTATTATTACTACATATAACCTTTTTTTCAAATGGGTTGAGGCTGGGGAAAGAGATTGGTGGGTGCAAAAGAGTTTGGGCTCCATATCTCGCACTCTGGTAACACTGGCCTTTGCTAGTATACTATACTATTAATATATATATTATATATTATATATTATATTATAATTATAAATATATATATATATATATATATATTATATACTATATACTATATATATATCAAACTGCGCCAGCGAAGGCGCTTTTTGCCTGTCACGTTGGTCCACATCTATCTTTTGGGGCCCAAAACTCGCTAACACTATAAAAGTAATTTAGAAACTTTCTTCGCATCTGTTCTCGAATAGCCAGTCTCTGTTAATACTCTCAGAGTTAACGGGTTTTCAGATCTTTCCAGTAAGAACTAAGCATCTTCTTCTCATTACGGGCACTTCAAACCTCCGTTCACCCGAACCACCAGATCTCCAGAATCATCTTCTAGAGCATATATTCTAACACCTGGTCAACGAGTAATACAAGCAAAAGAAAGGACCAGTTTGTAAGCTCTGTTGCCTATAACCATGCGAAGAAAATCTTCACTTGTCCTGACAGCTACGAAACTTCCAACCTTCTGTATATATATGCATAGTTTTATCTCGAATTATATGTTATCCACATATATATATAATATATATATCTATAAATATATTATATATATATATATATATATATATATATAATATTATATATATATATATATATATTATTATATATATAATTTATAAATAGAATTTTTTTTTTTTTTTTTTTTTTTTTTTTACGGTTATCACCACCGCTCACGGGCAATGCCCTATTCAAGGAGGGGGTGTTATAATATAAATATATATATATATATTTTATATGTGTATATATATAAATATATATATATATATATATATATATATATATATATAATATATATATATATATATATATATATATATATATTATTATATATATATATATATATATATATTTGAAGACTTATGGCTAAGCTCTAATTCATCCTCATCGCGGATATGATTTTTACGGTACAAGTTAATGAGGGCGTAAATTTATGATCTCAAAAATTATAAAATTTTATATAATTTTAAGGGTTTTATGTAGATTATACATAACCTAACAAAGCTAACGTAACCTACCCTAACTTAAACTAACTAACCTGACCTAACCTAACTAATCTAACCTAACCATCTAACTAATCTTACCTATCTAACCTACTCTAACCTATACGCTAACTAACGTAACTTAGCCCTAACGCTAACTAACTACTAGACTTTAACCTAAACTAACCTTACGTGAACCTATCTAACTAACTAAACTGTAAATAAATAAAGGAAATAAATAAATAAAAAAAACAGTTAAAACTAAAAAAATTTATTTGAAAAACGCCTCCTGATTTAGACTTGTGCCATTTTTACTATATAGCATGCGCGATAGTTTTTTACTATCCGCATCAGCGGATAGTCAAAATCACATCCGCTCACATCTATAGTAACGACAGTAAAGAGCAGGGCAGGGGCAATACATGACAACAAATATATATCAGTTTTCGGAAACAAATGTTATAACCAATTATAACGCAAATTATTTTTAATTTTCATTATAATGACATTTTAAAATTAACAGTTTAATCTCTTCAGTTTATAATAATAATAATAATAATAATAATAATAATAATAATAATATAATAATAATAATAATAATAATAATAATAATAATAATAATAATAATAATAATAATAATAATATTAAAATAATAATAACAATAGTTCTATAAATTTTCGACTCCGACTCCGACTCCGACTCCTCTTACACAGGAATTTTCGACTTCGACTCCGACTCCGACTCCACTTGCACAGAATTTTCGACTCCGACTCCGACTCGACTCCTGGAAATTGCACGACTCCACGACTCCGACTCCACGACTCCGACTCCGACTCCGCAGCCCTGGGTAAAACAGCTATAGAGTCAGACAAGAACGCCATATCTCCCGCACATACAAATTATATAATGGAGTCTACAATGGAGTCATTTTGCAACCAATTCTCATTAATCTTTTTATTTTTGACCTACCTCAACCCACAACACCTTCTATGAAAGTCCATAGCTTTGCAGATGACCTAACAAATCTCAGACCAAAATTCCTCTATAAATACAGCAAGTTAAGAATTACAGCAATATCTAAACCAACTGGAATAATGGGTATCAACGAACAGAATGACTGCCTCCCCTTAAAAATCTTTTATCACACTACTTGGACCTGGCAGAAGAGATTCCAATATACCCTTATTCAACTGTGTTCCTTTGAAATAATAGACTCCGTATTAATAAACAGCCCACCATCTTAGGCTTAACCTTTGATACACACACATATCATTCACCCCCATCTCCTCCTTCACCACATAAACAATATTAACTCTAGAGCCGCACATAAATTAAACATAATGAAAACATTAACAGCAACAAATTTTGGTGAAACCAAAATACCCTCACGATAGTATATAGGCAATACCTCAATCTCTTCTTAAACTATCCATCACCAGCCTGGGCACCAGCAATATTACGAACCAATATATAAAAACTAGAAGCCGTACAAAATAAATCTCTTAGAATAATAAGAGGCTGCCTTCCCTAAATACACATCAAGCACTTAATAACAGAAGCAAAAATTCTTCCCATAAATGCCCATCTTGACATGATGAAAGTTCTTCCAATTATTAATGTAAATCATTGTCAATAGGCAACCCACTTCATCAAACATTGCAACAATCCCCCCTACACCTAGAAGGAAAGATAAAGATCACACCAGCTTTGTACTACTCTAGCAACATATACAACACGTTTATCCCACCACCACCCACCAACCCCCTCTCCCGCATACACTCCTATTATTTAAACACATTCTCACTCAGTTAACTCAAAGAACGGTCTCAGCATATCCAAACATTAAATGAGTCAAAGGAGATTTTTACTCTCCATCAGTGGGATTCGAACACTGGACTCCGCATCGCTGAGTTAACAGTAACCGGTTGCTCTATCCACTAGGCCATCCACGTTCCCAAAAAAGAACGTTTCAAGTCTAGCTTTTATCCAGATAACACCTTACTTCAAGGACATCCGCCCAGAAGTATCTCCCACAGAACAAACTTTGGACCGACAAACAATAGTAATGCTGTCCCCGTTTACTCTCTGGTCACCATACCTTCCTTCAGGAACATAAATATAAAATTCATAATAACTCTCTGCCCCCACTGTCAAAAATGTTCCTCCTACAAATAACGGCACAAAATATCTATTGCTGGACTGCTCCGATTTGACGGATTAGAAATAGTTTTGTCGCAATCTTTCTGACGAATCACTGGGTCTTGCCTGCTGTGATGGCAAAATATCTAGAGATTTGCAAGTTTCTTGTAGGAGGAAAGAGTGGGGCTACTAAGTAGGCAAAGTATATATATATATATATATATATATATATTATATATATATATATATATATATATATATATATATATATATATATATATATATTATATAATATATATATATATATATATATAATATATATATATATATATATATATGTATATATATATATTATTATTATAATTTTACAAACACTTATTCCCGCTTAAGCGGGGTAGTGGTGCATGCAGCTTCCCTAATTCATATTTTCCTTCATCTCGCCGCCACCCACCTCCTCATTCCATTCTATTCTGCGCACAACCCTACGCTCTCCACCTCATCCTCTCTCTTTCCAGATTTCCTTTATTCGCATCCATCCCACCTTCTTCTTGGTCTAGCCCTTCCTCTCCTCCTATCCCTCCGCCTCCAACTCTCCTAACCACCCTCTGTTCCTCATTCTCTCCAGATGTCAACCATCTTAACATTCCTTCTCCGCTCTTCCACCAACCATCTTCCAATCACATCTCTTCTTTCACGCCTATTCCTAATCCTCTCTCTTTTAACTAACCCCACATCCGCTCTGCAACCTTTCATCTCAAACCTTCCAACTTCTTCTTGACCTGCATTGCAACCCCTGGTTTACACCATATAGTACCGCTGAACACAAATTTTTCAAACATACTTATCTTAAGTTTATGTGATAAATCCCCCCTTTTCCATAATTCCCTCCAAACCACTCAATGCTCTCATTCATTCTCCTACTCTGTGATCTATCTCTTCATTCATCCCTCCTTCCTTACCCAAATCCATCCCTAAATATCTGAAAACCTTTACTTCTTCTAATACTACACCTCCTACTCTAATCTCTAACCCCATCCCTCATCTGTTTCCTCCTCCTCAAACACTAACACTTTACTCTTACCTGGATTTATCTTAAGACCTTTTTGTCCACACACTCTCTCTCAAACTCCTTCACCAAATACTTCAGCCCTTCTGAATTCTTCGCCACTAAGGCAGTATCATCCGCAAATAGTATCATGTTCACTTCCCATCTATCGCCCCTATCCATCAATTCCAGCCCCTCTCCCCTCCCTCATCATTCCTCTGCAGACACTCTCCATAAATAAATTGAAAAGCCACGGTAACATTACACATCCCTGTCTCAATCCTCTCTCTACCCCAAACATCTCACTTCCCTCTAATACTCTCACAACACATTCTGCTATTCCTATAAAAAGGCCCTAATACCTTTACCCAAAATTTACCCCTACTCCATATTCCTCCAGCACCCTCCATAATTTCCCCCTCTTCACTCTATCTATGCTTTCTCCAGATTTAAAAAACACCCATACACTTTCCTTTCCTCTCTATACTTTCTCCACAAGCATGTTCAATTGTGAATACTTGATGCCACACACCCCCTTCCACCCTAAATCCTGCCTTGTTTTCTTCCCCATTCCTCTCTCCTGTTAAATTTCTCACCCTCTCAATTAGTATTCTCCATACACTTTCCCTCCTACACTCAAAAGACAAATACCTCTATAATTCCCTCACTCCATCCTATCCCCTTTCCCTTATACAGGGGAACCAGACAACCATCCCCCAATCCTGTGGAACCTCCCCCCTCCTCCAACATAATTATAATAACTATACAGCATTCCTCCACCCTCTGCTCCATCTGTAACATTTCCAACTCAACGCATATCTAGACTTGAGGACTTCCTTTTTTTTCCTTTTAGTTAACGCCCTAATAATTTCTTCCATTTGTATTTCCATATCCCTTTCCTGCCCCACTTCCCCCCATCCTCACCTCTTGTAAATCCTCCTCATCTCTCCCTCCCATTTCATTCAATATCCTCTAAAATATTCCCCCCATTTTTTCCTCACCCTATCCTCCCCTCCTATCCATTTCCCTTCCCCTCCCTTAACCTCTCCTAACCCTCCATTCTTTTCCTTTTTCTATTTCTTCTTTTCAGAATATCTTGCTCCTGTTTCAAAATTTTCAGTCACTTTTCTACACCATTTCATTATTTGCATTTCTCTTCGCCCTCTTCACCGCCCTTTTTGCTTCCACTCTAACCCTTCTATATTCCTCCCAGCTTTCCCCTTCTCCTATTCCCAACCATTTCACATAGACCTTTTTTTTTTTCTTTTCAACCAACTTCTTTCACCTCCTCACTCCACAATTCACTTCCTTTCCTTCTACTTGCTCCCACCTATTTTACTCCACATATCCTTCTGGCTTCTTCACAAATTTGTCTCTTTAAATCTCTTCCACTCCTCCTCCCTTCCCTAATTTCCGTCCTCTCACGTCCCTCGCACCTATCCTCCATACCCCTGCCTAAACTCCCTTCTTACACATTGTCTCACTAATTTTTCAACTTTATGACCGCGTCTATTCTCCTCTTTTTTTTCTCTTTTTTCCTAACCGTTACCTCTCCCCCTACCTTTAGTCAACCACCAAAATAGTGATCAGATAACCCTACCTGCCCCTCTGAATACATTTACATACTAGTAATCTGCGCTCTATCCTTTTTTATTTATACACATAATCCAATATCGCCCTCCCCCCCGTATCTCACTCTTCCTGTTATATCTTAATGATTTTTCACTTTTCTTGAAACCAGTATTCCAACTATATTCTTCTATCACACACAACTCTAACAGACCTTTTCTCCATTATCATTCCTTTTCCCTACCCCAAATGGACCTATATTCTCCCCATCTCCTCTTTCGCCACTCCTGCATTCAAATCTCCTAATAAACAAATTTTATCATTTACCCCGAAACTTTCCAAACATTCATTCAACTCACTCCACAATCTTTCTCTCCTCCTCCTCCCTCGCTCCATTTACTGGTGCATACGCGCATATAAACCCACATTTCCCCCCCAAATTTCACTTTAACCCACATTCTTCTCGAACATTTCCATATTTGCACATTTTTTACCTTATCTAACCCTCTTTCCTCATAACTTATTCCTTACCCCTTCCTCGCCCTCACTCTCCTCGTTAACCCCGAAATTATACCCTTAAATTTTCCAAAGTCCATCTTCTTCTATCCTTTCAGCTTTGTTTTCTGTCAACCTAGCACATCCAACCTTTTTTCTTCGAACATTAACCCCACTTCTTTCCTTTTCAGATCCTCATTTATTCTCTCACATTCATACAACCCACTCCTATAACTAAGCTCTTTTACCCATCTATCTCTTTTACTCCCTTGCTCTCTTTATCCTGACCCTTTTTTCACCACTCTCTAACTTTCTACTATTCCCACACTTGATTTGGCTGCACGCTTAACGGGATCCAACAAACCTGCGGCACTTCCAATACCTCAAGCTCCAGAACCCGCTCCACACCACACCTAAAAAAAATACACTAATCTATATTCTATACTAATTCACAACTATATCTATAAAACTTAAATTAAAACTTATGTTATTGTTTACGAAATTTATAATTACTTTGGTGTATACTCTTCCTACTGTTGAAGACACTCCTCTTCTTCTCAGAGTTCGATATTGATTACCGATTTATAAGTTCCCTGATTAATCTCTTCTTTCTGTATTAAGATCCTTGATGTAATCTATTCCTATAGTAAAATCAAAAGGATCCTTGATGTAATCTCCTTCTGTCTTGAAGATACTCTTCTTAGAGTTCCTTTGCTTTTTCTACACTTTATTTCTTTCTTGGCTTGATATACTTTCCTTGACTGGAATACCCTCTAAACTATCTTTTAAAGACCTCTCTTTCAATCACAGAGTTCCTGTTTTTTTTTCTAACTAACTACTTTATTCATCCTGATGGTGATTTTTCTTCGTCAAGCACTAATATTTAATTTTATTTGAATTACTTTTATTTACTTTAATAAGTTGCACTTGAAAACCTTGAGGTGA
>JABUQX010107241.1:0-2500 GCA_015478945.1 Trachelipus rathkii
CGTTTTCCATACCCCGTAGGGGAGGGGCGGAGGAACCCCCGCGACACCCAAATACCAAAGAGCGGGGTTCCGGAGACCCTCCCCGGAGGGGGGAATTAGTCCTACCCGTTAGGTTCCCCGGAAGGCGAGGAGGACACGGACTCCTGCCATTCGGTGAGGTATAACCTTGGGGTATTACTTTAGGTAAAAAAAAAAAAAACAAAAAATTTTTAAAAATGGAAAGTCTATTTATTTTAACGGGTAACCAATAAAAGGTCTCTAAATAGGACTCCATAAATATTACTTTACGTTTCTCAAATAGTTTTTTTTTTTTTTTTTTTTTTTTACATTACAATGGTTTTTTTTTACATACCTAGGGTTGTTATTCTTTTGCTGATAATTATTGTAGTTTATGAGCATTTTTTTTTTTTTTCTTCTTATATTTTAGTGCTCTATTATACATTTTCCGCACTAAAATTGGATCATTCCAGCAATGTATTCTTTTTTCCCTGTAAGCTATTGGTTAGTTTTGAGAATATGGGATCGATGATAGTTGCCGCTTTAAAACCAAATTGCACCGAAAATATTTAAAATAAATTCTTAAAAATTAGAAATTTTGAATGGTTAATATATAGTTTCCTTACTAGATATGAAACTTCAAACCCTAAAGTTATTCTCTCAAAAAAACCAATTCCCAAAAGTTAGCTTCTTTAGTAATCTTCTCAGATTTACAATCCTCTCTTCAATATATATTCCTCTCAGATTTTCAATACTTTTCTGCAGTCTTTCTTGTTGCTTCTTTTTCTTGCCTCCCTTCTGGTTTCCACCGCGTCCACGCTCGTATGACAGTTGTAATCATATATATATATATATATATATATATATATATATATATATATATATATATATATATATATATATATATATATATATATATATATATATATTTTTATATATATATAATATTCATCACCTGTCCCTTACTTCCCATAAATGGGTAGGTGCTCAAACATTGACCGGGAAATCCGAGTCATTAATGAGCAAGTTCTTAGGGCATTAATAAGCAGATAGCGGACCCAACCCATATATATATATATATATATATATATATGATATGGAGGAGATTTTATTATATATATATATATATATATATATATATATATATATATATATATATATATATATATATATATATATATATATATATATATATATATATATTATATATATTTATATATATATATATATTGCTTAAGATTCAGGTAATTATTTTAGAAATTTTAAATAACCTTATAAAATTAATGTATAGAATCTTTAATATTATCTTTGCATAAGAAATAATTAGTTAATTACCTTTTATTTATTTAACCACTGAAAAATAATAGCAATATTTAAAAATCTTACAATAAATGAACAATTTTGTAATTTTTTGTTTAAAAAAAAAATTCCTTCTTTAATTTACTAAAAGTAAGAGCTTGAAGCAAAATTATCATTATTATTTGTAGTCAAAATGCATGACTTAAATTGTAGTGCAAAAACATTAACATTTCTCCCGTTTCTGCGTGCATCCGATTTCTTTTAGGAGAATAAATTGATCCTCCAATGCTGAAGAGTCTTTCACTTTCCACGGAAGAGGGGGCGAGCATATATATTTTCTAGCAAGGACAGCCAAATGCTGAAAGGTACCTTTATTCGATGACCACCATTGTAAGGGACTTTCTGAATTTTTAATAAGTTTCATATTTTTATATTGGCTCATTTCTACTTTTATAACATCTTTAATTTTTTCAATATATGTGTTTTTCTCCTTATGAATGAGTTTCTTTTGCTGTTTTTAAAGTCTTTTCTCTTTAAATTCCGAAAAACAGCTTTCAAAACTGAAGTTAAAACTATTATCTTCAGTATTATTTTTTTCGTCCTATTCTTGATAAATGAGAAGAATCTGAAGATTGGTTTAAAGTAGTGGAAACTGTTTTCCTTTCCTTTATACAACATGTATCTTCGCACATCCATTGCTTAAGAATATCATCTACATTTTAATTGTCATATTCATCCTCAAGGAATGTAGTTTTAAAGCGTGGATAAAAATAGGTAACAAGCACAAGATTCTTATCAGTAAAAAAAATGCTGAATATTTTATACTGACTTTTTCCATGCTGATACTGTAGATCCAAGTCCCTCAAATAGTCCTTTTTTCTGACCCTTTTCAAAAAAACTGCAAATCACTTTCATATTTGGGATTATTGCCGATGCCATTGATTCCTTGTGGCTCAAGAAATTTGTACAATCAACAAAATTTTTAAGTATTTTTAGCAATTTTTCAAGAACTTTCCATTGATTTGTTTCTAAGCATGCAAGTTTTGAATGTCACTGTAATATGAAATAAAAATTATTTTCAGATTGCATACAAAGAATCAGTCAAAGAATCGGTACAATTTTGTCGATTCCGATTCCTGAAAAACAACCGATTCCTCCTCCTCCGATTCCGATTCCGATTAATTGTCCCGTCACTTTTTTTAAT
>JABUQX010107241.1:12500-17500 GCA_015478945.1 Trachelipus rathkii
TTATTATTATTATTATTATTATTATTTATTATGTATTATATATTATTATATATTATTATTCTTTTATTATTATTATTATTATTTAATATTATTATTAGTTATTATTTATTAATTATTATTATTATTATTATTAATATTATTATTATTACTTTTGTCATTATTATCCTCGATATCGTGCTAACCTTACCGTTAGAAGAGTTGAGATATCACCTATGGATATCTACAATGGAGCAAATTTTCCCATTATCAGTTTTGTTTATTCCACAACTATTTCTTTCACCTTACTTTTCCGCTTTCGTTTTATTGGTTAAGTTGCACCCCCCCTTCCTTCCCACTTAGGTACTGGTGTGTGTGCTTCCACTATATTATGAGTCTCCCCCCTTCTTCAATTGACCAGGCCCCTATGCTCTTCCAGTGTATCTTCCTTTTTACATACCCTTCTCCTACTAGTGAGGATACAGGTTGAAATCAGGTTCCTTTCTCTTTTTTCCAGAACTTTAGGGTTAATCACTTAGGAAGCAGTCCTGCACTTGGATGAAAACTTATGACTTCGCGTGTGGTGTTATTGGTTCTTGGCAAAGGCTGTAACTATGTTCCGGAGGGGAGGCACTATCGAGACCACATCCGCAGCCAGCCTTCTTACCTTGGGCTTAGGGGAAGGACGCCTCGGGCTCTCGCGGAAAGCATTTTACACTACCCTTAAGATATTCTTCCAATTCTCCGCTGCTGTTGATATATATAGTACCTTATGTATCATATGTTTCATTGTTAATGTAATTTGATGAATAAGTATTTTATGAATATAAGCCAAATAAATCAATGCTCTTAAACAAAGGTAAGCAGTGTCTAACATCTACGACGCTCAGTCCTCTTCTTTTAAGCGATGCCTTTGAGGTTGATCTTAACACAAATGACCCTCAAGTATCACCGATAAGGAACATCTCCCTCTTAGTGCGAGCCACATCGTGGAGTCAATGCTCCACCCTCTCACAGCTGTTACATCTAGGGGCTATTCCCATTATTTCAACTCCTGATGCCTCGCATTACTTCTAAAGACAATTTATGACCCCTCAGAAAATATATTTCTTTCGATATCAGGCTAATGACTTTCTAAAAACCTCGCCTTCTGAACATCTCACTGCCTCGATCACTACTTCCTACAAAGAAGCCCGGCATTTACAGCAATCTTGCAGAGTTGACGGGACCACTGCTGTAGTTTCAACCGTTCCCAGTTTAATTTCTCTTTCCCCTAAAATATGACATTCAACTGTACTCAAGTGACTTTGAATCATCTCTTGACACTCTTCGATTGACTCGACCAAATTTGAACCCTCAGTACTGAACGTCTATGCCATGACTAGTCCTGAGAAGATGGAGTGGAGTTTGAAGGCTACTCTTTACAAAGAGGCCCCTTCCTGAGCCAATGGTCACTGCTGTAGCCTGTGAAGGAGACTAAAACAGTTCTATCAAGTTGAAAGAGAGGGAACACATCAAGATGCCGCTCCTTTGTTTTCCCTTTCCAATCCTATCTTTCCGAAGAACCTACCTAACCTTAATAAGATACAGGCTTCGGTCGGCCAACACTAGTTAAGACACCCTTCTTGCCGTTCCAGATAGGTATTTATCTCATCCTTATACGGACTACACTTTACTTATATAGGTATCGGCTCTCGTTCCCCGCTGATATCATTGAGGGAAAAACAGTTTCCGTCTTCACAAGCAATAAAGCTTTAGCCGAGCCATGGCATCCGTTGACATCCCTCTGACAGGATCGAAAATTAAGGATATGAAAAAAACCTGGCTAGCATTTTTGCAGATGATGCTCTTTCTGATGATGGAATTTCACCTTTGAGGACTCATTCGTCTCGATGTTTTTCCTTCTCCCGACCTTCATCTTCCTCAGGTATAATAGGTCCAACATTGAAAGTAAAAGCGGAATCCCTGAACCACCGAAAACCATTGTCACAGATAAATACGTTGAACGATCTCTCACTTCGAGTTTCCAACATGACAAAATTCATCCAATGGAGTTGTTGCGGCCCCATTCCTAATTTCAAAGAACTGGTAAGACTAATTTAAGCACACATATCAAAAGCTACTTGCTTCCTGGAGATCCAACTCCGGGCCGTGAATTTTTACAACCTACTGCATATAGAACCCGTCTGATATCTCTACATCGTGTGCAAATGACAGAAGGAGAGCTGCAATCCAATTTCGTGAATCAGTTCCTTTTACTGAGATCCCACTTCGCACGCATTTACACGTGGTGAAAGTTTGTGTTTACCTTGATTTATATTTGACTTTGTGCTCTTTACTTCAGACCAATTACAAATTTTCAAAGATGATTTTATTTTCTGGTTCAGAAACTCTATACACCTTTGCTAGTTCTGGGCAACTTTAACATCTGTCACTCATTGGTCCTCCATTACACTAGAATGGCTTACAGACGAGCTTTGAAGAAATTTTCTCTTGATTGCCTCAACACAGGGCTACCAATTTTCCGAACGTTTCATCACCTACACCTTTTCATGTGAACATTTCTTTTGCTCCCTATCCGTTATCGCTCGTTACCAATAGGAAAGGTTCCCTTTTCTCTGTTGTAGTGACCACTACCCCTTTATTGTTTCAAATCTCTTCTCTAGCCCTTTACAGACACCGTATTCTGACTGGAGATAGGACCGTACATATAGGTCTTCATTTCTGCAGGTTAGTGCTCTGATATGTCTCTCTGTAATGGTAATTTTTCCATCACCCGCCGGGGTTTTTACCTACTTTGAGGATGCGGCCCTCGCTGAGATCGAGGCATGCATTCCGTGCTCCTTGGGATGTGAAAGTTCTGCGATATCTATGATGGTCCTTGAGTTTGTCCAGGCGACTCGTGAAAAGAATACGCTGTACTGATTTCGTAAACGCACCCCTACCTTCTACAATATGATTCTCTTCAAGGTGACATCTGCTCGTTCTCGATATACAACAGGAGAAACAGTAGACAATATTTTCGAAACAATTCGTCCTCCCTAATCTCATCCAGAACGTTACCCTCAGTCTTTAAGATTGTCCACAAGCACAATAGTGACCCACCTACAATCTTCATTTACGGTCAGCGCTTTTTCGATGTCATCACCTCCCCGAGATTGGTAGCGATGAACTAGGCTACCACTTTGATACCTGTTTTATTGCATCTCGATACCTGGAGTAGTTCCGAACACTTTATTTTCAGGCTGTACCCCTAGGTTTTTTTGTACCATCATATAAAGACCCAACTTACAACCACATGTTTACACTAACGGAATTCCAGTGAGGCCCTTGTGATGGGTAAGGATGTGGCAACAGGACCTGAATACGCTTCTAATCAGATGATCCGTCATTTTCATCCATCTTGCTCGGCTTTCCTCCTGAGTCATTAAAAGTGAATATGGATAGATAGCGTCTTCTCCTATGCACTCAAGAGGTCAACATCTTGCACATTTCTCATCCCTAAACTTAGGAAGAATAAGACCCTGGGAAGCAACCAAGATCCATCGCACTAGCATATCATAACTGCAATATTATGGAGAGAAAAGTAGCAAACCGTCATTTTTTTAACAGTTTTCACTACAACTCATAGACAGAATCCTATTCAAGGAAGTGGTGTTAAAACATTAAAAATGTCTTCATCTAACGCAAATTTTGCAGATGAATAGAGAAGCAGGAAACAAAGAAGATGGAAGAGAATTTTACAGAAAAGAGGTTGCTGGAAAGAAGAAAAGTACCTCAGCGGACAAGCCTGTAGTTGCAAATGTCTAAGCAAAACTCATGTGTAGACACTGTACTCCTTGCACTATGAGGGCCTTGTAAAGGTGGTGGTACGGGAATGGTCAGTTCTCTCGAGTATTTACCACTGTGGTACCTATAGAAAAAAGATAAAGCTCTAACATCGCATCGCATAGATAGAGGGTCAAGTGAGATGGAAAGTACAGAACAGTATATAATATATTGGCTTTGTGACTCGACCTTGTTCAAAATTCGACATGAAATCACCACTCCATTCAGAGAGGATGAGACTCCTGTATAGTTGTGGTACCTGAGAAGAGAAAAATAGTCTTCCAGGATAAATAGATCTCCCAGCTCCCTTTAAGTCGCCCTAGCATCCATTGTGATGTGAAGTTTCCAAGACATTTTTCTGTTTATGTTAAGGCCAAGAGTTTTTATATTGTCTACAGGAGTTAGAAGGTTTCATAGAGAGGGAAATTTGTTGAAGTTAGATTTTTTAAGAATTGAATTTCACAAGGTTGAGACTGCCACACCTGGAAATTATAATCAGATAAGCGATAATAGAATGGGAAAGATTATGACGAGAGGCAATTCTAGAGGATAAAGTGAACAAGATTTGAAATGAGTTGAAGAGTATAAAATCTATTCATCAACATACGAATGGATAGAGTTAGATGTGTAGCTTGCGAAGATCATATATTAAAAGCAGAATTGGTGCAGGAAATAACATAGAACCCTCAGGAATACCACTATTGACATGAAAGGAAGAAAAAGTCACCCCATCAGCAACAGCTGATAATGAGAAATTTAAAAGAAAGTTTGATATAAGTAAGCAAAGAGAAGGAAGAAACCTAATGGAGAGAACCTTGAAAAGAATTGACGCGTACCATACCCAGTCAAATGCCTTAGATATGTCAAGCTCCACCAGAAATGTCTCCCTATAGTCGTTAAGGGCGTAAAACCTTAAATCGGTTAGATAGGAAGGTATATCACTTATCAGATATCGAGAGCCATAAACAATACTGGTGATCGGAAATAAGAGAATGAAGTTGCAGATGTTTGAAGAAATTAGAGGTGAGAAGAGTTTCAAAGAACTTAGATAAGATACAAGTCAAGTAAGAACTGTAGGCAGTTAGTTAAAAGGATCAGAGGGGCTATCTTTCTTTGGAATTTGTTGGACAATATATGCCTCTTCAACACTGAGGGAATGTGCCTAGTATTAAGTCATAGAGTATAGTTTGAAGCGA
>JABUQX010107241.1:32500-35000 GCA_015478945.1 Trachelipus rathkii
TGGAACCACCCGAAATGTGTGAGGCATACTTCATACAGGGGCGAACGACACCCCTATAAAATGGAAAGCAGATGGCGAGGCGTGAAGTAATTCAGAAGGCTCTTCAGATCACCCAACCTTTAAGAAGTTTTTTAAGAAAGTGAAGTTATATGATCCTTCTAATTAAAGTAACGAGAAAAAGAAACCAAAAGTATTACGGGAAGATGGTTTAAACTGTGTGTTTTCGAAAAATATTTATAGCTGAGTGGATGATTAGGATTTAGAATAGAAAGATTTAGGATCTGAATTTTTTAGGCATTGAAAACAACCTTCTTCTCTACGCCCTAATTTTAAAAAATTAAGAAAAATAAAAGGTTAGTTGTTCCAAGGCCGCCCTCCTAGCATGAGCTAATTGATGTTGTCAATATTGAAGATTGGAATCATCAGCATAGGATTGGATGAATGATGAACTAAGAGGGATAATATCATTAATAAAAGGTTGAAGAAGAGTCTAGGATAGAGCAGAACCCTAATTATCACCGCTATGCTGTATATAAATTTAAAGGAAGAATGATGCACGTCTACAACATCTGCTACAGAACGACCGGAAAAAAAATCAAAGAAGTCACAGGTCACAGGATAGACACCGAATGATGGAAGATTATTAATCAAAATTTTGTTCTAGGCTCTATCGAATGTTTTCGATATCTCCAACGCACCAACTTAAGTTTCATCAAAATGCTGAAGGGAAAAGGACCAAGAATCAGAGGGTGAGAAGAAGATCACCAGTAGAGTGCTTCTTAAGATTATAAGAATTAAGATGTTGCCAAATCATCCTGTTAAAACCTTCCTGATTTTAAAACTTTAGAAAGAACAGAAGGTAAAAAGTTAAGAGAAAAATTGGAGGTGGCTGAAAGGTCCCCTTTTTGACATAGGGGACTGAATAGTTTACCAAGGCAGGGGGCAAGCTTGTAAACAAAAGTTTTGAGAACCACAGGAGGATTATCATAAGGACCGTAAGCCCTAGTAGCTTTAGACTCTCTGAGAGCAGAAATATATAACATCTTCAGAAAAATTACAATATAAGGCATAAGCAGGGTAGATAGATTAGGAGAAGGAGGAAATGCATCGGAATCGTCTAAAAATGTAATTAAAAACAAAGGTTTTAGGAAAGAGTTCAGCTTTAGTGGAAGATAAAATGGAAGTTGTACCTTTGGAAGATAGTAGAGAATAGAAAGATTAAGAAGCAAAATTCTAGTTAATATTTTTGAAAATATCAGAAAGGACGTGATGCAGAGGAACCAGTAAAATTATCGCATTTTCTAAGGGAAAAAAAGGTTTTAGTGTCGCGGAGAATAGATTTTACACGATTCGGAGATGCAAAATGTTGCATGATTTTATTGAGTCTGAAGAAATGTTAATTCCTAAATCAGCGTCCCTTAGCACGAGAATAAGCCAGAGTTAAAGCCAAAAATTGTTAGCTTTATTTGAAGGAAATGAATATAGAATGTACGACTCTGTACTAAAGAGAATTGCCGCGGAAATGCGTTTAGCACACTCCGAAGGGCCCCTTTAACGGAAGCAATAGTCATTCCATTGGAAATCAAAGAAGTATGACTGCAAGTCCAACTTGTCAGCAGCACTAAAATGGGTGAACGTTTTTTCCTAGTAGGCAGGGCCTTTCCTGAGATATGAAGAGATAAAGAGAAACATGAAGAGACAAAATAAAATGTAGAGATTAGAAGGAGATCGGAGAAACTCCGAAGAAGAAATAGTTTAACAGAAAAAGCAAAATGATTTGATGTTAATAGAAGGTCTAGAATCTTGGATTCATCTCCGACAATCAGAGATACGAGTGAGGAGCTGCACCAATTGCTCGAGATCATTCTGCATAGAAAAAGTAGGCAAGGTGGCAAAGTGGCAAGTGGCACTGGCAACTTGCTGTATCTACGTATGAGGAAGCCTATTGGACGTGTGTGAACATTAAATCACCAATAATGATGATTTCAGAGAAAAGTGAAGAAAAAAGTATGTTTCCTAATTTGTTTTAAATTGTCGAACATTTATGATAGTTAATTGTTAGGAAACAAATGTACAGAACAGAATGAATTTTGTAACTCCGAATATAACAGGATAGATTGCGCCATAAGGTAAAAAAAATGTGGAAGACCCCAATCAAAGACACGAGAACAAACAACATCATTGTGCACATAGACACAACAACTGCCTTTTCCAGAAAATTGAGGATATAAACAGTAGGAGAGAATGGAGTAGGGATTTTTTTGTAGGAAGCCGCCCCTCTTGGCCTTCTGCTAAGTCTATTTCGTGAGGTTCGCTCATTTTCATCTGGTAAGGAAAGTTGTTCTCTGTTAAAAGTGTTTGTGATGTAGGTGATAAAGAGAGACCGCTCGTGTAAGGAAGAAAAGAAGGAAATGACTTGGCAAGGTGGCGGGAACTTTTGGCACTGAAGTACCTTGAGATGTATTCTAATACTCTATATGTGTTCAATGTGAAGTAATCT
>JABUQX010107241.1:47500-50000 GCA_015478945.1 Trachelipus rathkii
ATATTTGTCCCCGCTTCAAAATTTTTCCGTCACTTTTTCTAACACCATTCATTCTTTGCTTCTTCTCTTCGCCCTCTCACCGGCCCTCATTTGCTTCCATGACCACTCTAACGCTTCTATATTCCTCCAGCTTTCCTCTCTCCTACTTCCCAACCATTTCTACATAAGCTCTTTTTTCTTTCACCCCTTCTTCACGGCTCTCCTCCCATTCACCTCCCTTTTCTTTCTGCTTGCACCACCTTTTTACTCACTAACACTTCTAGCCTCTTCAACATACTGCTCTTTAAATTCTCATCCACTCCCTCACTCCCAATTCCGTCCTCTCACGTCTCTCCACCTATCTCCATACTCTCCTAAACTCCCTGCTTACACACTGTCTCTCCAATTTTTCCACGCTTTATCACTTTCTCTCCATCTTTATCCCTTTTCTAACTCATTCACCTCTCTCCACCCTTATCCTACAACACCAAATTAGTGATCCGATATCCCCCTGCGCGCGCCTCTAATACATTTACATCTAATAATCTGCCTCTTCCTTTCCATTTACACACACATAATCCAGTAGCGCCTCCCCCCGTTTCTCACTCTTCCCTGTATACTTATGATTTTCACTTTTTTTGAACCAAGTATTTCCCACTATCATTCTTCTTTCAACACACAACTCTAAAGACTTTTCCATTAACATTCTCTCCCCTACCCCAATGGTCTATTATTCTTCCGACCCTCCGGCTTCCCTCCTGCATTCAATCTCCCAAAGACCAATTTTTATCATCTTACCCGAAACTTCCCAACACTCATTCAACTCACTCCAAAATCTTTATCTCTCTCCTTCCTCGCTCCATTCACTGGTGCATATGCCACATATAAACCCAACATTTCCCCAAATTTCCACTTTTACCCACATTATCTCGACTCACGCTGGCTGACACCTTACCTTATCCCACCTCTTTTCCTCATAACTATTCCCACCCTTCCCTCGCCTCTCTCTCGTTCACAGTCCCTGATTCATACCCTTGTATTTTCCAAAGTCCATCTCCCTCTTTCCCTTCAACTTAGTTTCAGTTACCCCTAGCACATCCAACCTTTCTTCAAACATTAACTTTATATTAATTATTATATATATTATATATATATATATATTATTTATATATAATATTATATATATATATTATATATATATAATATATTATATATATATATATATATATATATATATTTATATATATATATCTATATTATATATATAATATATATATAATTATATATATATAAATCACCATATATATTATATATCTATATATATATTTAAAATCACGCATATATATATATTATATATATATATATATTATATATATATATATATATAATATATATATATATATATATATATATATTATTATATATATATATATTAACCTGGATAGATAACATATATTATATGGGTACACCAATTATTATATAATACAAAAATATTCTACTAGCTCGGCAAACGCACGGCTCCAGCAACGGTGGCTGGCTCTGGTCCAGACGTTGCGCGGCTCAGGCTCTGAACTTTGAATCCCTTCTTACTCCTTCCTTCTCTATGCAATCTCCAAATTTATGCCTTTCTACAGTCTTTCTATTTTTAGGGGTCAGCACGGCCCTCCGTGTGGTGCACGACAGTAACCTGACAGGCTGCCAATTTTTAAGGGTGCGATAACCTAACCCGGGTAAAATATATTTAGCAGACAGGGCTTCTGCCAAGACTGTACCTAAAACTACTACATGAAATGACCGTGAAGGATAAATTTGGAGATTGCCTGGAGGAGGAGGAGTACAGGAGGAGCCAGCGTCCAAGGGGACCCCTCCCCTAGGAGGGGGGTCCCACTAAAAAAAAAGAAGAAACATAGAATGCACAAGGGAAGTGGAGAAAGGAGTGGAGTCGGAGAAGGGTCTGGGTCAGAGGAGTCCGGAGTTGGCCACACCACACCACACTGCACAACTCCACACCGACGCTGCACTGCACAATACCTAGTAACGGGTAACAGTTTGCAGACCATGGTATCTTTCCTCAACTTGGCATCCATCTGGTGGTCGATGCAACCCTCTCTTAGATAAAGGTTATGGACCGTGCCCCCCCCCGGGAGGGGAGTGCTGGCCGCCAAAACCCGGGATATTATGGTAAAAATTTGGTATCACACCGCTTCTTATAATGTATCCTCGATACAGAAATTGGTAGTGACACTACGCCACTTTTGTAGCAATTTTAACGTAATATTTTTTTACGCCCATGTTTTTGTTTTTTTTTACCCAATTTTACAATTTCAAATGGGGTAAAAAAATCACTTTTTTTTGTTTTTTTTCTTAATATTCAAAAAAACATTTTTTAAATTCATATTCCTACCTTCACTAATACCTGACTAAATATCGAGTATACCGTACCAATTTTAGACGGAAAGGGCATGAGGATAAAAATTTTAAGAGATTTTTTGTTTTTAGCCCCATCTATCTATCTATATAT
>JABUQX010107241.1:60000-62781 GCA_015478945.1 Trachelipus rathkii
GTACTACTCCCCTATTTATTTACCTTTCCATTCTCCACTTCCCAATTATTCTTGCAACATTGCTTACTAAACTATTCTTTTCATTTCATCAGAAGCTTACCACCGTACGCCATATATAGCGTTACACCTTACCAAGGAGCTTAATTATTATCTAATCATAACAGGTGCGTCCATAAACTTAATTAAATTCTTCTTCTTTTTCTCGTCATTTTCTCACTCTTTTATTCATGCACTATGATTTTGAATCAACACATCTCTAAGCACTGTCTAAAAGCACCTTGTTTCTTTCAGCAATCAATTCTCTCAATTCCTCGACGCATTATTTCCTACCAATACGCTAGCAGATATCTTCTTTACCTACTCAATAAACTATTCCGCAATAGTTTTCTATAGTTCCTTTATCTCTCTTTCCCTTATACAAAGACTAACACGTGTTTTTTCCCACCAATACTTTGGGAACTAACCTCACAAATGATTTATTACATACAACTTTCAAATACAGTCAATCAAATTTCACACTAATTCCTGAATTTCACCAGTAATTCCATTCTTATGCTGAATTTACCCATTCTTCAAGCTTCCTTCACTCTCTTTTTTCTCTTATTTAAGCTATTCCAAAAATACCTATTTCTTCTCACACACAAAGGCCCTTACGTTTACATGCTGCTTCATCAACTGCTTCCATGTTTGAATGGACTTTAAATGTTATATTGAACATTTTCCGTCACGAGCATTTGAATGGTCAATAATAACGAAGACAGGCAAGTTCAGCTTGATCTTTTCTGTCGAAGGCATTTGGAGTGTCTCTAATTTGAGTTTTTTAAATGGTAAATACCTATGCGCCATTCAAGTGAGTTTTTATTTTATTGAGTGTACTGATATTTTTTTTTTAATTTATTCTGCATGGAAAATATCGTGTAGTATGTAGTGGCTCGTCAAGAAACGTAAATTAGCGCAACAAAAGATCAATGTTTCAAATATGCCCAAAATTCACAATTTTTTAAAAGAGGCAATATGGAACGGACAAACTGAACTCTTGAACTAGACCCGCACGAAGCAATCAAAATCTCTAAGATTTTTTGAAGTATTAACGTGAAGTTATGATCAATATGAATGTCGAAAACAAATAGTTCATTAAAATTAAAATAATTTTGATACGAATATATTCATTTTTAATGACACTAAACAAAGATAATATGAGAACCGCGCGGTCTATTCATTACGGCAAAAGTTCAAAACTACAACTTTAAGTTCTGTTTATTTGCTGTTTATGAAAACATAACTTGAACAAAAATGTAAGAATTTTGGTTGTGTTATTAGCCACATTAAGCATTGGCGTTTAATTGTGCACCATGTAAGCACTTGCAGACGCAGACGCGATCGAGAATGCATCAATGAATCCCACAGTGATTGTGTATGAATTTAAAAACCTAGCGGCGGGGAAACTAGAATTACCCACCAATTTCACGCCGGTTTGGAAAAGAAACGACAAACACGATTGCGACGGAAAGCGAGAAAAGCGAGGAAATGGGAAGTATATTTTTTTTTATACAATTATTGTTGAATGTTAAACAATAGTCAAACATTTTCTCATTTTGGGAAAAAACTAAATAAGATATTTTTTTGGAGGAGCTAAAGTCAATTCAGTTAGAATTAATTTTATAATTTTTATATTGTATTCCTAAAGTTTTCTTGAAGCGGACAATAATATTTTTTTTTTTCAAATATGGAAGATTAGTAGTGTTCTAAAATAACAAAAAGTCCTCCTTTTATTTTTTTTTGTAGTGTATAATATATATAATATATATATCTATATATTATATTATTTATATATATATATTATATTATATATTATAGTATAATATAAAATTTTTATCAGTTAGTATATATAATATATATATATATATATATATATATATATTATATATAATTATTATTATATATATATTATATATTATATATATTATTATTATATTATATTATATATATAGTAAATATTATAGTATATTATATATATATATATAAATATATATATTAATATATATATATAAATCATAGCGTTTTAAATCATATAGATACATTATTTTATTACGGATAAATAGTCTAGTCACATATTGGACTTATTTATAGAATATATATATATATAATATATATAATAATTATATATATATATATATATATATATTATATATATATATATATATATATATATCTATTTATATATATACTATATTATTGAGGGGGCCTGGTGAATATTTTGAATGGCGACTGTGATATTCTTTTAGGAACTATTATATATATATATATATATATTATTATATTTATATATATATATTATATAATATTATAATATATTATAGTATTATATTATTTATATAATTATATATATTATACTATATTATCTATATATATAATATATTATATATTATTTTTGATTATATTATATATTATATATTATATATATATATATTATATATATCTATATATATAATATATATATATATATATATCTATTATTATATTATATATATATTAATATATTTAATATATATTATTATTATTATGTCACTTTATCCAGCCCGCCATACTATCGATCTGGAGTTCGCAGGTGAGAATCATGTCAAAGTAAAGAAAGCTCTAGCTTGTATAAAATAGCACCCAAGCTAAGTTAGTTGACATTTCAGCCATTATGAAAAACGAAAAACCATTAAAACTATTTTAAAAAATGCTAACGTTTATACGGTTTAGTAATTAGTAGTAATTACTTCTTCCTTTTTTACT
>JABUQX010107242.1:0-7500 GCA_015478945.1 Trachelipus rathkii
ATGAACATTAGGAATGTTATAACTTTACTCTCTTTGGGAAAATATACTACTCTTAATAAAGGAGCTTTAGTATTACCTACATATTGATGATCAATTATATTTGTATATACATAAGCCATACCAGGGTGGTTGAGCATCTCGGACGGCGTACATGTATAATGCAGTACTCGGTCTGCTTCATCTTTTTGTTCATGCGGAGTCATGCGGTTGTTCTCTACAGATAGTATAATCCTCTTCAACATAGTAGGGATATCATGAAGTATATCCAGCTCACCATACCGCTTACGGATATGTTTTCGCTGCCATGGTGATCGTTCGAGAAAAAACATGTCACGGTCTCGCAGGTTTACACTTACTTTTGATCTTAAAGATATTATTACTTTATCTTCATAGGTACGCAAATCAGTTTTGTATACCAAATCCTTACACATAATACTCATATCAAAGAGATCGTTTAAATGACTGAAAATAGCAGGCACCGATTTAAAATATGCCCTCCTCAGAGCAAATTCTTCAAAGAAGTATTCTCTTGTAGCAAATGTAGTTGTATTCACCTTTTTTGCAATTGTAGTCCTTTTCAGATACCAAGTATCTTTCACTTGTAATATAGTTTCAACACATTCTACACTTCTGTACACCACCATCCAGAGTAGATTGTGAGGTAAATTTTCTATGTCCGTAAATATCATTTCACATAATCCTACTTCGTATACCTCTCTTTCAAGTTGTATAGGATTCATTAACACAGTTGTAAAATCAGCGAGTTTATTATCAGGATGTAAATCCAAAGAGGCTGAAGACGGGAGAGTTAAATAGAAGTGATCTACACTCTCCATGATTATAATGTCAACTGATTAATGATTCTTAACTTCACTTGCATTTATATAAGTATTAAACTTAGCAGGATACCCCCTCCATTTCACAAGTAGCTGCTTATTTTTTCCTTTACCTCTCGTAGCTAATATTTTTTCAATTTTATACTCGTGAGTTACAGGGTTGAACCTTACTTTTTGTATTTCTTGTTTATAGAACCCTCCTTTTATCTTTTCACCATCTAAATCCTCCAGATAATATAACTTTAAACTATCACGTCGGAATGCTCGGATATTGTGAACTTTAAAAACTTCCGTAGTCCATCCAGCTTCATATCCTTTTCTGAATCTTTCTTCTGTTCGAGATACTCTTACATAATCGTTCACCTTTATTCCTGAATTATCTTTAATTTTTCTTACTTTTTTATCCTGTTGTATAACAGGTTTATCCAGCTTTAACATTTCTAGAGGTGTTGTCTTTATAGTTCTATGGTAAGATCTGTTATAAGAATAAGCTAGATCGTCCAGTATATCAATATATTTAAAAGTGTTCATTTTAGTAAAATACCTATGCATGCGCTCTTTAATAGTACGTTGGACTCTTTCAACTATAGCTGCCTTATTTACGGAAAATGTATTGTAATAGCTTATATCATACTCTTTGATTAATTCTTGAAACGCGTTACCTAAGAACTCACCGCCCCTATCTGACCAGAACATTTTTGGCCACCTACATTCCGTTTCTATAATTTCTCTCATTGCATCACTCACAGTCTTGGATTTTTTATCTTTTAATGGCTTTAACCATAAGTATCTAGAGTATACGTCAATAATAAAAAGTACGTATTGAATCCCATCATTATAAGAACTATATTTAATCATTTCAGTTAAATCTATCTGCCATACACTATCGACCTGTGGAGCTATAGTTTTCCGCGTAGGAAATTTTTTTCTTACAGGTTTATGTAGAGTAAATGCCTCTTCACCCTCTAAATATTTTTTTAACTCTTTTTTCTCAACATTAGGAAACCTTAAAGCAAACCTAGTGAAACCCCCAAAACTATTTGGCTCCCTCAGATTAAAGTAATACTTATCAACCACCTCCTTCGCCTCCATGTTGGCTACTGACCCACATGTAAACGCTATATATATATATATATATATATATATATATATATATATATATATATATATATATATATATATATATATATATATATATATATATATATATATATATATATACTATATATATATATAACAACCTTAATATATATATATATATATATATATATATATATATGTACCAAAATGTGCTATAAACTAAAAGGGGAAATAAAGTAAAAAAAATGGTATATTTTTATTTAATCTTTGACATTTCAACTAAATAAACAGCATATATATATATATATATATATATATATATATATATATATATATATATATATATATATATATATATATATAATATATATATATATATATATATATATATATTTATATATATATATATATAATATATATATATATATATGTAATATATATATATAATATATATATATATATATATATATATATATATATATCAACTTATATATATATAACATATATATATATATATATATATATATATATATATATATATATATATATATATATATATAACAACAACCAATAACATATATATATATATATATATATATATATATATATAATATATATATATATATATATATATATATATATATATATACATATAATATATATATATGATAATACATAATTACGACTTAATCCAACTAGGTTTATTATAAGGTGTTTTTCTTATTCTTCCTCTGGTAACACGTTTAAATTTATCTGAAGCGTAAGAAGTGCCTGAGGGACTTGAGTCAGGTCTTGGCGTAATAGGGATATTATCCAAGTCTGCTAATCGTTGTGTATTTAAGATTAAAGTTCTGGGAAAATTAATAGTCTGAAGTTCTTGTTTGATCTCATTCCAGCCTTTTACAGGGCCTTTCTTCCAGTTACGTGAGAGATCAGCTATCAAATCCACAATATTTGAACCTTTAACTATTTCATCATCGATAATGATCTGTCCTGAATCATTCAAAGATAATTGTTCTTTTAAAATATTATATAAAGCTATTCCTGATTTACGCACTCTAATAGGTAAGCTCTCCTCTAGGATATTTTTAAATTTATCTTCATTTTTCACTTCAAGTTTTACTTCATTAGGTATATCTACATCATCGGGTAGCGGTTTACGTAGTGATGGACGTAGATGCAAGTCTTTAAGATCTATCAATTTTTGTATGGCATCTTGGTATAAGATGCGTTTCTCATGGATGTTAATGTCTGAATTTAATATCCTGTACACTTCTTTCTCGTAATTGGTTATCTGATCAACTTTAGGATCATATAAGCTGGGAGGTAGAGGCTGTTGAAAAGATAATGAATCGTTCACAATATAAGGATTCTGATGGTGCAACTGTTGCTGAAGAGAGGCTGTAATGCCAATGCATTGTGTGGTAATATCTGCATATATTGAGGTGGTGAATGATGAAACTGTGACTGTGGATTTTGCACAGTGCGCGGTAATAACTGTTCATATAGAGGTTGTGAGTGTTGAATCTGAGGAACTGAATTCTGTGCAGATGCTGTATTATTATACTCATTTTCTCGTACTCATTATATGGAAGTACAGCAACCTTCTTCATCACGGGGACAACCACTTAGTTATCAGTGGAGCTATAACGGAGAAGAGTAATGGAAGGAATGCCCCTCCGCCTCTCTGAAGTAACTTCTTTTTATTTTTCAGATTTTTAATGTTGAGGGAGAGTTTTTTAATGATGTTTCTATAACGACGTAGCTTTACCCTGAGGTCTGTTTAAAGGAACATTTCCTTTTATAAGATTTAAACAGACTTCACATACACACTGGGTGAATTTCTCATCCTCGCTAATTAGTTTACGTTTTTCAGATGGTTTCAGCTTTTTAAATTTTTTTATAAGAGGTAAATACTTTGCAGTTAGAGCACTCATTATTCAGGTATGTATACAGTTTCTATCTCATAGGGTAGAATGTTGGTCTGGAGCAACACTCTGTACGTGTTTTTTGGGTGAAGTTCACACATCAAATAACCGTGAGGGATCGAAGTAACCTCTTTATATACTTTTAAACTCTTTCCTTTGAAGGGAAACATTTGAGTTGCCAATACATTAATTTGACTCATGTCTCTTCTCTGGCCGAACAACAGTAAATACTGTGTGTTTAAAGAAACACTTCGCATATGCTTGCTTTGATGAAAAATATTCTGTGTTATGAAAAACACAGAGATATTTAGATGGTGAGAATAAACTGTGAACGCTTCTGCTATTTCCAAATTCAATTTGTGCATTAAATCATCTAATACAATAATTTTATGTCCATGTATATTGTCCAGCGATCTAATATCGTATATGCCTTCATGAAATTGAATAACATCTTTATATTCTTTAAATTTTTCCTGATAAACATTATAACACCATATTATTTTTACAGGGGCTTGCTCAAAAATCTCCATTTCCTTTAAAATATTTAATAATAGAAAGGTTTTACCACATCCTGTCGGACCTGCTACAAGACATGTAGCCGGACTTCGGAACGTAAATTTCTCCACATCCATACTCGCCAAGTGAATAATGAATAATGAGATTAATTAAAGCTGTAAAGCAGTAAAGTATATGTTTTTAATAAAATTGTACGAAATTTTATTAAAAAGTATTAAAACAAAAATAAAAATAGAAATAAATATAATAATAAAAATAATAAAATAATAATAATAAAAATAATAATAAATAAAAAGTATTAAAACAAAATAAAAAATATAAAAGAAAACAATGTTAATAATTATATGAGTTAAAGCAGTAAAGCATATGAGTTAAAGCAGTAAAACAGTAAAACAAAAGCATACTAATCCCTTTGTTGCTAGGTAACACCTCTATTGATTTACTGATTTACTGCTTTAAGGTATGTAATGTTAATAAATATATGAGTTAAAGCAGTAAAAGCAGTGAGAGTTAAAGCAGTAAAGCAGTAAAACAAAAGCATACTAATCCCTTTGGTGCTAGGTAACACCTCTATTGATTTACTGATTTACTGCTTTAAGGTATGTAATGTTAATAAATATATGAGTTAAAGCAGTAAAGCATATGAGTTAAAGCAGTAAAGCAGTAAAACAAAAGCATACTAATCCCTTTGTTGCTAGGTAACACCTCTATTGATTTACTGATTTACTGCTTTAAGGGGTATGTAATGTTAATAAATATATGAGTTAAAGCAGTAAAGCATATGAGTTAAAGCAGTAAAGCAGTAAAACAAAAGCATACTAATCCCTTTCGTGCTAGGTAACACCTCTATTGATTTACTGATTTACTGCTTTAAGGTATGTAATGTTAATAAATATATGAGTTAAAGCAGTAAAGCAGAAAACAAAAGCATACTAATCCCTTTGGTGCTAGGTAACACCTCTATTGATTTACTGATTTACTGCTTTAAGGTATGTAATGTTAATAAATATATGAGTTAAAGCAGTAAAGCATATGAGTTAAATCAGTAAAGCAGTAAAACAAAAGCATACCAATCCCTTTGGTGCTAGGTAACACCTCTATTGATTTACTGATTTACTGTTTTAAGTTATGTAATGTATGAGTTAAAGCAGTAAATATATGAGTTAAAGCAGTAAAGCATATGAGTTAAAGCAGTAAAACAGTAAAACAAAAGCCTACTAATCCCTTTGTTGCTAGATAACACCTCTATTGATTTACTGATTTACTGCTTTAAGGTATGTAAAGTATATGTTTTTAATAAAATTTCGTACAATTGTAGTAAAAATGAATGATTCATAGTATATTTGAAAAGAAATTCTTTGAATAGTTTACATTGATATCATATTTATCGTTCGCTCGGTAATATTGCGCCTACGGGCGCACGCGGCGGCAGTTACGCGGAAATATTGCGCCTGCGGGCTCACGCGGCGGGGTGCGCCTGCGGGCGCACGCGGCGGTTTCGTGGCGGGGTGCGCCTGCGGGCGCACGTGACGGTTTCGCGGTCTGATCTCAAACGTTTTGACAAAATCACATATCTTTATTGTGATGTGTCATGTTGTTACTAATGTTGATATAGGTAGGTATTTAAGCCTAATGGTTGCTCTAAAACCAATTGATAGGATAATGTATTTAGGCCTAACGAAAGTAGGTACCTGGTTGTGACGTCGTATGAAAAAAAACACTCGTGTATGTGAAATGTAACTCACGGACCTAAGTGAAATATATAAAAAGATTGAAATGTATCGTCATAACAGATAAAAATACTAAAAAAGGGCTCAGAAAGGTAGCTGAGATATAGAAAAGCGAGACGGCGCGGCGAAAAAGACGATGTGACGCTGTGCGGTGCGGTGAGATACGCCAGGGCCTTGGGGGTTGATCCAATCGCGTCGTTGACCCCGGAAAACGCTTCTACGACCCCGAAAACCCATAATTTGACCCAAAAAACGTCTTAATACGCTAAAATATCAATGTTGCAAAATGTTGCAAAATGTTGCAAATTTTGTTTGCAACATTTGCAACATTGCATGCAACATTGCAATGTTGCAATGCTACATTGCAATAAGCCCCGCCTCCAGTCGATCTCCCCCACATACTACTGTAGCGGCTACGCTCTCGGGGGTGACCCCCCTCTATATACATCCTACAGACTTGAAATTTACACGGTTTCGAGCTTATCCCATACATAGATTATATTCCAAGTTTCAGACCTATATCTCTTATACTTTTTGAGAAAAAGCCTCGAATGCCAGTTTGCACCCCTATACTACTCAGCCCGACCATATGTAACAAATTTATTCAAAACAATTGTTCTTAAAAATAAAACTATCAATAAAATCCTCCTTTAACGATGTCCTTAGATCCAATTTTATTATTTTTAAAGCAGAAAATAAGCTCTCAACATTCACTTGAATAGGAGGCAAAGCTGTAATTGTGCAAGCGGCATCTTGCAAATTTTAGGATAGCAATTGATTGCCTCTTTAACTGATAACTTTGATTTCCGGTCGATTTTCATTATTCCATCTAATGACTTATGGAATTCTACCTTTTATTTTTCTAGAAGATATTTAGGTTAAATGTCTTTTACTAGTAGATTGTCTTTTTAGTTTTTTCAATCGCTTTTCTGCATGCTCCAATTTTTCCCATTATCTGGCAAATTTGACTTCTTCATCTTCATCTGACAAAATTCTACAAAGGAGGATTCCTGAAACTGCTAAACTATCTGACTCCGGCCCAGATTTCTGTTCGATAGCGTTATTCATTTTAAGTCCTAGTTCACAAAGAACACTTCTAGCTTTAAATATCAGATCTTCAGTTCTGGGAAAGATTCTAAACAAAGATTGTCGACAAAAATATTTTATTTTCAGTTAGCATTCTTTCCCTTCTTTTCATGGAATTTATTTGTGATTTGCTAAAATCCGTTCTCTATAAAAATTTTCCTGCGATCAAGTCTTCTGATTGAATATTTTTTGTTGTAAAGTATGGGTGTTTTAATAATTCTTCGAGTGTTTCGATTTGTTCCCACTGACTGTCGGAGAGAGAAAGTTCAGAAGTACTGGCAGCCATCATACTACTACTATAATCTTTTAGTTGCAGAAGCCTTT
>JABUQX010107243.1:0-10000 GCA_015478945.1 Trachelipus rathkii
CATACCTTTTTCAAGTAATGCTTCGAGGGAACAATAGATCGGGTTGTGCTTCTGTTCTTTCTATATGCCGGACTGCTCTTCCCCAGTTGGGCTTACTACTATTCTCAGTCTTTTCTCTAAAAATTCTTCATATGTTTTTGCAGATGGTTCAAAAGAATTCCCTGTAGTTTTTACAGTCTCTGTGGTCTCTTTTTAACTATATAGTTGGCATATAATTTTGATTTCTTATCCTTCTGGTACTTCCTTTCGTTCAACACTATTAAACAGTTTCAAATTTCTTCTTTCATTTTCTCTCTTCCTCTTTTATCAAGTTATTGGTATGCATCTCACGCCGTTGCTACTTTCTTTATCGCCTTTTTCAGAGTTCACCTCTAATTTTCATGTTATGCTCCTCCCCTCCTCATCTTCTCTCCCTTACCATCTCTGCTCCCTTCTGCCCTGTTCATTCACATTTAGCAGTTCACTGAAGTGCTCCGTCCATCTCCTGTTTGTGTCTATTGATTTCAAAACTTCTCCTTGCTTATCCTTGAGGTTATGCACTTTCTTCTTTGATCCTCTATATGCTTTTGCCTCTAAAAATCTTCTTTCTTTCTGCCCTCCCATTCACTTCTTCCGCCTCTCTCTTTGCAGGCTCTTTTTTTACTCTTCTTTTCATGCTCTCTCTGCATCATTTTCTTGCCTCACATATAAGCCCTTGGTTTTGTACAGTTACTATTTTGTCAGCTACTTCTCATCAATGCGTTTTCTCTTTATTGCTCCTTCCTTGTTTTTAGTCCCAACACTTGTGTGGTCTTTTTCTGTTTCTCCTACTCATTTTTGCTAGGGCTCCTCTGCTACCTTACTTATCGTTTTTTGTTATCTCCGCTCTCTCCTACTCCTTCTAATTGTTTCTAAAGCAGGGTTGCGGAGTCGAGTCGGAGTCGGAGTCGTCGGAGTTGGGGGTCGTAGTTTTTGAAGAGGTGGATCGGAGTCGGAGTCGTACTTTTTGAAGAGGGTGGAGTCGGAGTCAGAGTCGGAGTCGGAGTCGGTAATTTCAAAGGGGTTGGAGCGGAGGTCGGAGTCGGTAACTTTCAAGATAGAGTTGGAGTCGGAAAATTTTAAACTGACAAGTTATAAATTGTGACTCTGTGAATGACTTCAATCACTTCATGCAAGTTTATTGACTTTTCGACTTCCACATTACAAAATGCATTGCAAACTTCGAAGATTTTTACAGCACTATGTTTCATTTGGATTTTTTTAATAAATTCACTGTCACCTTATATCCATCTATATTTTTAAGATACTGAGATAAAAGACTCACATGGTAGAAGAGAAATTTTCTCTGCATTGACAATAATATTATACTAGCTGTTGTTTAAATTGATCCAATCTACAGGAAGCTTAACTGAAGAACAACAACAAAAAGGTAAATCTGCTTGCAATGTGGCGAACATTTGTATTTAGGGTTTTGCAGGTAAGTTCAAGAAGAAAAGGATACATCTAAACATATTGAAAGTGATGAAACTACAACTATCTCCGTTACTACTACCTTCTCAAGTCATTCTTCAGAAAGTTCAGAGGATTAGTATGAAAAGCTTCTAGATATTGAAGAGCTTAGTCGAAATCGTCGATTGGCTCAAGAAAAGGTCAAGGTCCTTCCTAATCAATGTACACAATATTCCATAACTTTAAATAAAATTTCTTTGCTGCACGGAAAGAAGTTAAAAAATTTTATGTAACTTCGAAGAGTATCAAGACATTGTACAAGATGAAATTGTGTTACTGCTCTACTCCAACGCAAGTTAGGTGGAACTGCTTTTCTGCTCTCGCATTTATAAATCAGACTTTAGAGGAAAATGAAGAGTACGGCCGATGCATTCTATTTTTAGACTAATCATTCATAGTTAGATGATATAGATGTAAGTTTCATGTAATAAGTAATGTAGTTGTTTATTATATAATATTATATATATATATTATATAATATATATATTTATATATTAGAAGTTTTAAAGTTTAAAATATGTTATATATATATATATATATATATATATATATATATATTATATATATATATATATATATATCTATATATATGATAATTATATATATATTATATTTATATATATAATATATTATATATATATATATATATATATATTGTATATATAATATATATATATATATACTATATATATATTATATATATATATATTATATATATATATTATATTATATATATATAATCCGTAGCCCCCTTCCCTAAATTATTTAAGTTATCAAATTTTTTTGATGGCTTAGTTTCTTAATTATTAATTTTTTAATAATAATAAAAATAATAGTTTAATGCAAAGCAAATTAAAGAGTATATGTTTTATTCAATATAATTGAGGAAACCTATTACTACTTGGTGAAGATTTCTTAGTTGAAGTGGCTGTTGTTCCATATATATTATATATAGTATATATAATATTATATAATAATATATATATATATATATATATATATATTATTATATATTATATATTATATATATATATATATATATATATATATAATATACTATATAGTATATATATTATATATATATATAATAATATTCTTTCTTTTCTTTCTCTCCAGGAAGGATTCTCTCTGTCCAGCAGCAAGCTTTTCCAGACGTCCCTCTCCTGCACTATTCCTCTTCTCTTCAGCGTTCTCATATTTGGTAGCTGACTTTCAGAGAGTCTCTACCGATTCGCCATCTCTTCTTCGGTTTCCCTTGGTCTTCTGCCTTGGTGTCCATTCGCATCTCTTTTTGCGGCATTTCAGTGCTCATCTTCTTACACACCTATATTTCATCTAATAACTTCATGCCTTATTCAAATTCTCTTACTCTTTCCAATCATGTTTTAATGTCCACCACTCTGCCGCGAGTAAACAACTGTGCTATCTTATGGGTGTTATTCCATGTTTCCGCTCCTTACAGCAGTGTGGGAGTCAGTATGCTGTTAAAAATAACTTTTTTAACCTCTATTTCGATGTTTTTATCTTTCATCATTGGGTGTACGCTTTCATAACTAATCCCATACTTTTCCATTCTCGCGTAATCCTCTTTCTCCACTTTCTGCCTTTGTTTAAAACACCTCCGAGATAATTGGCAGGTATTTCCGCCTTCACCTCCTCTCTTTCTCACATCTTCTCATACTCATCTTTCTCGTGTTACTGTTAATATCTCTGTTTTCTGTATGTTCATCTTCATCCCTTGCTTCTCCAACTCCTCGCAAACAACTCCGCCACTCTCGAATGCCTCCTCTCTGTCGTCCAATATGCAGATCGTCCGATATGCCATTATGCGCGCCTTCAAATTCTCCAATCATAGGGAACTGAACAAGTCTATAAATATTTACACGACAGTTTTTCTAGGGAACACAATAAGAAATGTAGGAGGACGTGTAACCTTGATTCATTCTATAATAGTGGTTTAAAAATTTTTTTTGAAATGGTTTCCCGAAGGAGTTTGTTGAGTGTGACTTACTTGCAACATTAAAGAAAGGATTGGATAGGTATATGGATTGTTTTTGCATCATATAGTATATTCTGACGTAGCCAAAGTGGAGGGGATAGAGAAAGGGGGGAGGGGTAAACGTGTGTGTGTGTGTGTGATCACAAAACATATTAAAGCTTGTATTGTGGTTAACATGAACCTGCTAAAAATTTTACTTTTGGTAGTAGTTGGCGTGTATATATTATATTGACCTTCGTTTAGGAAATTGGCAGGCCTTAGGGTGTGGTGTAAGTTGTGTTTGTCGCATGGGCATGTATTTGATAAATATTTAGTTGACTGGGACAGTCTCGATAGGTCCATGTTGCCTCTAACTGGTTCTTTTTCCTTATCTCTATCTGAGGTATACTACGAACTTTGATATAAATATTAACTTTCTGATTGGACAACGATATGATGGTGTAAAAGCAATGGAGAAATGTTTTAGAGGTGTTTAAGCTGTCGAAATTTATCAGTGCGTTTAGATGTTTTCCTGTTCCATTCCATGTGAAGTAAATTCATTAGAAAACTTTATGTCGCATGAATGCACTATATGCTATTATTAGATTGCCAGGCCGCTACTATTTTAAAGAAACAAGAAAAGATTTCCCAGACACAAAATGGACAAAGTTCTCACGAATGGGCGACACAAGGCAGGTGGAAATTCGATTGGATTGTTAGACCTAGTGAATTTTTAAGCATTGTTGAATCTTAAGAGAGCTTCAATGGATCAAGATTAACTTTTATAAAAAAACAGATTTTCAAGTTTTAATCAAACAATTTGCTATAAGTTTTTTATTTATGTCTTTACTTTATTCTCAAATCTTTCATTATGTATTACATTGCATTCTCCATAAATAGTGACAGCAACTGCTCTTATCATATTGGAAATGTGATGTTGGTTTAGAAGGGTTTTCAAGCAAACATCAACGAAGATTTTCAAACATTTTGGAAGTTGCACAGAATTCTGGCTTTTGATAATGAGAATTATAATGCCTGTTTGTGAGAATCATTTAAATGAAAGATATAGGGCATTAACATTTAAATATTCTTGATGATTTTTCAAAACAGTTAGAGAGCAAGTTCGCGAATCAAAGACATAATTACTAATCTTTATAAAGTTTACTTATTCATTGAACATCTATCCAAAATTTGGCTAATTTTGGAAATAAATTTGATATGTGCAGTCATATTTAGATTGTTAATGATTTTAGCATTTACCTCACTCAAAATGTGAAATCCAAAACAATATTTCACTACTCTGAAAAGACTCAAAGCAAACTTTTTCAATTCTACATGAGAAGAAAATCTAGCAGAACTGCTTTAATGAGTGTTCATTATAGCTTCACAATATAAACGAGGGTTTTCAATCATTTTGCTGTTAAGAGTTCCCTATAACATTTTATATATGAATAAAATTGATTTTTTTTTTTATTTCAAATTATTATGAATGTTCAAATATTTTATTCCCTTTTAATTGAAGTAAATATAATATATATTATATATATTATATATATATATATATATTATATATATATATATATATATATATATATATAATATATATATATATATATTAATTAATTATTATATATATATATATTAATTATTATATTAATTTATATATATTATATTAGTTAATATAGTTATTTATTTTATTATACTTAATCTATAAAACATTACCTTCACCGAAATTTTTTTTTTAGTGATACTGCATATATATATATATATATATTATATTTATTATATATATTAATTTATTATATATATATATATATATATTTAATAGTATTATATTATATTATATAATATGTCCCAGTACCCCAAAATACAAAATTTAGCCAATTTTTGTTTAATTTTTTTTTGTTTTTTTTTTTTAAATTGTCCCAACAAAATTTTATAAAATTTTCAAAAGCTGTAGTCATTTTTGTTCTCTTTTTTTTTTTTTTACAGTTTCCGTAATAAAATTTTGCCAGGATTTCCAGCAATGTATTCCTTTCCCCGGTAGCTGTTGTAGTTTTAGAGATATGGATTGTGGCTCTTCTCTAGAGGCTGGTCCTATATATACCTAAACTATATTATATAAATATATATAATATATCTATTATATATATATATATATATATTATATATATATAATATTTTATATATATATTACTATTATATTATAACATATATTATTATATATATATATTATATATATATATACTATATTATTATATATATTTGTATTTCTTTCATTTTTTTTCCAGCCTCCCGAAATCATCATGCATGTAAAAAACTATAACAGCTACAGGAAAATAAATAACATTTTTTATTTCAGCAAGCAATTTTATCGATGAAACTTAAAAAAAAATTAATTTTATTCTAATATTTATTTATAACACCTTAAATATTAGTATAATCTTAGGGCTGGCAAGCGTACGTTCTCATTAACCTTCCATTTGGCAGTAGTTAACGAGAGCAAGAGTTCCAAATATCTGGTTTTTTTTTTTATTATGCTTCTGGAGAATGTTAATTTTTTTCTTTTTAATTTCTCTTTTAGGGGGTTGGCCCCGTCGTCCCCCGGTAGGTCGAGAAACCCTGACTCTTCCATCTTTGTGGTTTACCTTTGGGAAATATCTTTTAGTTAAAAAAATAATCGAGCATTTAGGCAACTTGTAGACGTTTAACATATTTTCGTAGCGATTGGCTATTTTTCAGTAGAATAAATATTATTTATGCTTATACCGATTTTCAACTTTTTAACATTTAAATTCTTTCAAAAGCGATTTATTTCTTTTTAATTTCTGCGGTAATAAATATGTCTCCTGATTAATAAAATTTAATTTTATTTCCTGTAGCTGTTATATGTTTTTTTTGTTACATTGCATGAATTGCTTCGGGATTGGTCTTGAGCGCTTTTTTATATATATAATATATAGGTTCAGCCATCTATGTATTAGAGCCCTACAATATTCCCATATTCTTAAAATATATATAACATCTACCGGAAATATGCGTGAATATCATTTGCTGTAATTTTCGGTTCTCAATTTTTAGTTCGGATAATATGGTAAATAAAAAAAAAAAAAAAAAAAACAATTATAATTTATATTATATATATATATTATATATATTATAATATATTAATTATTCTATATTATATATTATATATATATATATATATATCTCTAAAACTACAATAGCTACAAGCGAAAAGGTAATACATTTTTTGGTTAACCCATCTTCGTAAAAATTTGGATAAGGAAAATTGTATAAAAAAATACAGAAAAATTATAAAAATATTATTGTTAATAATTTTATATTTGTTAATTTATACGATTAGAGGGCTCTTATTTAGAGACTCTTTTATTATGAGTTACTTGTATAAAATAAATTGACTTTTCTATTTAATTTTGCTTTTTTTTTTAACATTAAAGAATAACCCAAGGGTATTAATTTATATTCCCGCACGATATGGCATGGAGTCGGGGTGGTCTCGCCTCGGCCCTCTCCGGGAACTACGCTGGTAACCAGGACTTTCCCCCTCCTCCGGCGGAGGGTCCTCGGATACCCCCGCTCTTTGGGTATTATGGCTCGTCGCGGGCGTGGTCTGCCCAGCTCCATCCCCTACGGGTATTGAGATAACGTCCCTCTTCCCTGTGTTTCCACCGTCGGCTCTTCACAGAGCCACTTCCCTAAATTGCCTTTGTAGAGTTACGCGTGCCGTTCACTCCGTCTTACAAATAATATATTCCATATGAGTTACTGGGATTTGTTCCAGGCACCCTCACCCTAAGAAAAATAGCCCAATTTTTTTGTTTTACCTTTTGGGTGTTTTTTTTTCTTTTTTTGTTTTTTTTTAAGACATTTTCTCCGCTAAGCCTTAAAAATGTTACGAAAGGATTTCCAAAAAATGTATTTCATTTCCCTGTAGCTTTGTAGTTTTGGAGATATGATTTTTTTTTTTTTTTTTTTAAGCAGTTTTACCCTCGCGGTAATAATTTTGCCAGGCTTCCAGGCAATCAGTATTCCTTTTTTCCCGTTAGCTTGTAGTAGTTTTTTTGAGATATGGATTTGCTATCTTCCTAGAGCTGGCCATCATATATACTATATGTAATCTATTATATATATATATATATATATTATATATTATATATTATATATATAATATATCTATATATATTATTATATATATATATATTATATTACACTGTACGCTTTTTGATTCGTGCATCATTAGTGTGGTGCGCAAGTTGATACTTAGGGGCCTAGGGGTACCCAAGCGAAAAGTGAATTAATAATATAATTTGATTTCACTACAATCTCCCACCTATGGACCAAACAACACACTATATTATAATATTATATATTTATATATATATATATATAGTATATTGTATATATATACAGTATATATATATATATATATATAATATATATATATATATATATATATATATATATATATTATATATATATTAATATAGGCGGCCAGCATTCCCGAAAAAGGCCAGGCATGTAACATAGAAAACTATAACATATCCACGAAATAAATATCATTTTTATTAATCAGGAAATTTTTACCGCAGAAATTAAAAAAAAAAATTAATTTATTTCACAGGTTTTTATTAATAACTTCCATATTAATATTAGTAAAATAGTGCAGATGAGCTCTGATTTGACTTTGAAAGACGTTGAAAGCCTGCAGTCCCATCTTCGGGAGATATAAAAGTTTCCTAAATGTCGCTTTAATAAATATATTTGTAGAATTTATTATTTTTCTTCATCTTTTTATATCCTTCTTAGGGGGTTTCGAATGCCCGAACGGAGGGCACAGAGGGGGGGAATCTTTCGTCCCCCCGTCGTTCCCCCGGTATGGTCTCCGAGAAACCCCGACTTCACTCTCGTTATCTGTTCTTGTTTACTACGGCCAGCGTGGGTATATTTCTTTAGGTGAATAAAAGTAAAAAATTTCACATGTTGTGGCAACTTTTCCTGCTTTTCTGATCGGGAGTGAAGGCCTGCATCTTCTGTTTATCAAAAAACGGTAAATTTTTTTTTCAATTTTTAACGTATTTTTTAAATTTTTAAAAAGCGTTGATTTTTTTTTAATTTTTTTTTACATTTCTGCGGTAAAAATGTCTCCTGATTAATAAAATGATATTTATATTTTCGTGTACCTGTTATAGTTTTTTTAGTTACATGCCTGGCCTTTTCGGGATGCTGATGACCATATAATATAATATATATATATATTATATTATATATATATATATATATATTATATATATATATATTATATATATATATATGATATTATATATTATATAGTATATATTATACTATATATATATATATTATATATATATATATATATAATTAGGACCTGCATAAGGGGTACAACTTATAATTATTTAAGTCTTAGGGGCAAACGCGATCAAAAGAAGTTTTTGAGATCGCTGGTTTTGAAACTGCCTCTAAGATGGCGTAAAGCACAATCTTTGATTAAAAGTTAATTGTTAAAAATAAATATATGATCAAGGAAATCATTAACATTTAAATAAATTTTATATACTCTACCTTTGAGAAGCGTTTCCAAAGCTTTTAAATTATATTTATTCTTCCATTATTTTTTAAATATTGGAATTAACAGGGACACAACAAAACACCAACGCGTTTAAATTTTAACTAATGTAGAAACACGAAGAAAGCCTAATGCGGACTACGGGGCTTCTTTTCTACTTGCACGGTTCATATTATTGGAAAGATTGCCAAATTATTTATATTAAAAGTATGGACGGATAACAAAAAACGTACTATATATATATATACATTATATATATATTATATATATATATTAATTATAATATATATATATAATATATATATTAATATATTTATATATAATATTTATATATATATAGATATTTATATATAGTAATATATATATATATTATATATATATCATTATATTATATAAAATATATATATATATTATATATTATATATATATATATATATTATATAGTATTATTATATTATTATATTGGCAAAAATATTCATTATTGTACGCAGATATCTCGAGAACTACGATACTTACAAGAAAACCAATTATATATCAATCTTATTACCGTAAATGCTTATTTATTTGAAAGAATTACATCAATCTTGTGTCAACAAATTTCATCATAGGAATGAAATTTTGATTGAGATGGCCAACATTTAGTTAAAAATTTATCAACCAAATTTTTTGCAGGTGATAACTAAGCAATTTTTTTAAAAACCAAATAATTTTGTTATAAACACCAAACACCAAACTAATTTTTTTAGTTACATTAACTAAAAAAAATTTAGATAATGATAACTAACCTCAAAAACATGATTTTTCCATCAATAGGTAATGAAATTTTAATGACGATAACTAAATTTTAATTTTAAAAGAGTTTAACCAATATTTTGTTTGGTTGTGGATAACTAAGCATTGTTTTTCAGTTGTAGGATCCATTTTAG
>JABUQX010107244.1:0-17500 GCA_015478945.1 Trachelipus rathkii
AGGATGCTGTCATTCTGTTGGAACTTAACCATTTTTCTAATAGATGTTATTTCTGGGTATGTTGTGTGGCTATGTTTACGTCTGGGTGGTTGGAAATAAGACTGATGTCGTATGGCATAAGGTTATAAGTTGGTGGGTTGGGGTAGGTTTAACTTCTGCCTGTGAAAAGTTAACAAAATGGAGAGAGATGGCGCGCCTGTTGGGACGCATTTTGTAATTTGATTCGATGGTAGAGCGTTGTTTTTGTATAAGACCTTAGTGAAACGGTTGGTGAGGGAAATTGGAGAGCCATTTTTTTTGTGAATTATTTTCTTAGGGGAGTGGAGCGATTTTTTTGAATAAGGATGTGTGTGGGGACGGTATTGAATGCTTTATTTATGTCTATTGCAGTGAGTATAGATCTATGGGAAGGAGATTGGTTGAAGCCATTAATGATGTGTTGTGTGAGGGAGGTGAGGGCTGTAGTTGTAGAGTGGTTTTCTTTTGAATCCATGTTGGAAATTCTGGGAGAGTTAATGGGGTTAATGTTCTTATCGCAGTTTCTAATGGAGCAAGCAAGGATTGGGGCGGTAGGAGGAGGGGGGTTGGTCTTTTTTTGGTTTGAGGTTTGGGATTATGAAATGCTTGCTTCCAGATTGGGGGGTATGTAGTTGAGCTGGCATGATTTATTAAAAGATTTCTTGTGATTAGGTAGACTTATTTTTCTCAGTGTTTGTGGTAGGTTGGATATTGAGTCTGGACCTGTCGCTTGTTGAATTTTTGGGGTTTTTTAATGGTTTCTATTGTTTCATGTTGGTTGTCGATGGGGGGTATGAGGGTTGTGGTCTAATTGGAGTTTTCTGAGATTGTTTTTTTATTTTCCCTGTTATTGGGGTGGGTTGGTTTTCGAGAGATGTTGGCATAGTGTTTAGCGAGACTGTCTGATTTGGGGAAGGGAGGGAGGGAGTTGTTGGTAAGATGGGGGATTCGTGGGATTGTGGGGGTTGTTTTGAGAGTTGTTTGAATTTTTTAATGACTTTGCCAGGCTTTTCATTATTGTCTACGCGTGAGTGTGTTATTGTTGGACGTGATTTCTGAAAATTATTGGTAGTGTTGGGTTATGAGGTTGTTTTATGAGTGTTTAGGTTTGTTATTTTGGTTAGAAATATATATAATTATATATTATAATTTAATATTATCTATATATATATATATTATATATATCTATATATTATATATATATATATTTTAATCTAATATATCTATATATTATATATATTACTTTATATATATATAATATATATATTATATTAGCATATACTGTCAAAGTTTCTGTTAGATTTTGCCCAATTATTGCTGTTTTTTCTTGAAAACAAAAAACACGATTTGTGGGTTGGATTTTTAAAAAAACGGGTTTTTTTAACACATACACATTTTTTTTTTTTTTTTGCTCAGTAATGTATTCACAAATTAAGGTTTATCTGACATGGCTATCTTTTTTGAACTGTTGCGGAGTCTTACAATTCCATTGTTATCTTCCTAAATATTTCTCTATATGACTTCAGTAATTTTTCCAGAACTTTTTCAACCAGAGATGTAAGCTAACTGGCTATAATTTCCCAAAAATTTCCTTTACTACATTTAAAAATAGGCAAACATATGCTTGTTCTTCCCGTCATCTGGTACTATTCACACAAATGTTATAGATACTCTAAACATCAAATACAGTGGCTTTGCAATGCTGGTACTACCTTTTCATAGATTTCTATATAATGCAGAGCCTGCAGCTTTTTCTTTGGGTAGTATGGTCCATTTAAACGTTTAATTTTTACCTCAAATTCAATTCTGTAAGTCTATTTGTTACATGCATACAAGAACTATTAGTCTCCAAACTATTATCTAATCATTCCTCAGTAAACATTGAAGCAAAATAAGCATTGAAAATGTTTACCAACTCCTTATCTGAACTAACTAAATTTTCTTCAATTTTAATTCGACCAATTGTCCTTGAGAAAAATCCCAATGGCAGCCTAACGTAAACTGATACACACAAGCTAGCAACTCACCTTTAGCATTGGTTTATTCTTTGGTGAACTTTGAATTTTTAGAAGCCTTACTTCACAAACGTATGAAGAACAGAATTTACAACAACTTAGGAAATACTTTTACTATTAGGTAAACCAATATTGTACCTACTATTTTATGTACACACATTTACAATTTAAGGATTACCTTTATTTGAGGGTAACCCAATACGACACTAAGCCGACCCACTCTGTACCTTACTCTTACACCATCAATATACGCCAGACCTAAAGTGCGCACCCAGACCTAAACCCTAAAAGTTGGTGCTCGGGTTTTTTTTGTTACAGATGGAGATGGCTACATTTACATTTACTACATGTGTACGATTTTAATTTTAGGTTTACCTTTATTTCTGTAAAATAATATATACATGTAATTATGAAATGATTATTAAAAAAACATTTGATAAAAAAAACTTTGCGTGCAGGGACAAGACAAAGCCTCCAAAGAAAACAAAAAACAGGCCAGGATATTCTTTAAGCTAAATAACAACAGGAGCCTATAGTCCAAGCACATGCAACCTTGAACAAAAACAAACACACAATATGCTTATACTTTCTTAGCCTCTTTACTTGTTTCAAAAACGTTTTCACAACACTTTACTTTCTTGACTCACATACTAACCTCAAACAACCTACTCATAACGACCTACCAACAAACACCCCAATAAACCTCACACCTCCACAGACCCACTCCAAAACAACCGGCACTCATCTCCGGATCAGTAACATATCCGAGTCACGGATATACCCCACCCTTCTTAACATACACAATATGATTCTCTTTCATCTTTCTATCTGTTGTGTTTTCATATAATATGTACTCGAAAAATAATCCCAACATCTTTCTTTCCAATCCAGATAATTCTCACCTTTTTCTTCTTCTCATTGAATCTTTCATCTTCCGCAACTAACGCTTATAACTTACACCTACGTTTCACTGTTTCCTTCTTCCTTGCTCCTTTGATTACTCACAACGCTTCATTCACTTTCCACCTCCACCTTACTACTCATCTCATTCTCCATCTGCGACACCTCTCCATCACCACCTGAAATTTGACCTTTTCCTGTAATCTCTGACCTTTGACCTTTTACAGGACTGCAGCACATCTATCGTTCTTCACACCAGTATCCAGTATTTCACACATTTCTTGCATTATTCTTCTTACTGGTACAATATCGTATCACCTACCCACTATACTACTCATACACCAGCTCTTCCATACTCTTCCTTGAGTTCTCACCGTCACATACCATGCCGTGTACCAAACGATTCACTACCTGCCTCCCTTCTTTTTTCCTTTCACCCCTCCCTTCAGAACTCCTCTGAACTCACTCGCTTAACCACCTCATCATATTTGTAGACGTCAACATTTCTCACAAATGCATCTCTGACCTGCAAAAATTCACACCTCTCTTTCGTTATCATGACTTCACTTCCAATAACATTATTCTTCTACTCCTGGTGGAGCAAGCAGTTACTCTCTATCTATACATTACCTGTATGTTGTCGCTACCTAACTCTACTTCTTCCTTTGGTTCCCATACATGCCTCTTTTTGGAACTTAATGCATGTGGGTACCCCTCGAACCAACAATTACACTCAGTTACCTTATCAAACCTGTCTTAGCGTTTCAATGCATTGACACACCCAATTCACTGCTACGCTTGGGCCCAATCTCTGAGTCCTTACATACGCTGCGTGATTTTTCCTTGAGTATCCCATAGCAATACTACCATTTTCACCACTAAGCCCGCCTCTACATGAGGTCTCCTCACATTTATCTCTGCTTTCTTACCAAACCGTTCAATATATTAAATTATGCATTCTCGAAAGTACGAAACCCACTCCTTTTCCCAAATAGGCAACACCATTTGCTCTGATTATTCACTCAATCTGCTGCCTTCCAACAGATTACATCATTTCATAGTCTTCCCTAAATCAACTTAGCCAACAATCTTACGCTTTCCTTTCAATCAGCTCGATCACCGGCTCAACATATTCCCTCATTGATTCACTTCTGTCTTTTAATTAGAAATTAACTCACATAACTTGTACGTATCTAGTCCTTTGCTTTCTCTTTCGGGCAAACTTTCATCCACGCTTTAATATTTCATCACAGTTTCTTGTTTTCCTAACAGCTTCAATCTACCATCCCACCACACATAAGCCTTGGCTCCCAAAACCAAACAAAATCTCCCCTGCAGGTTGTTCAAACTCATCACCATAAAGCTTGAACCACAACTTTACTTTTCCACACATCATACTCATCTGCAGACATATCGCCTTTAAACACAGGGACCAAGATCTACGGTCCTTTATCGACACCCACTTTCTTTCACTAAATCCGACTACCACATCTTACATCGCTCCTTACCATTTTTTTAACTTTACAAACACTATGCCACAAAACCCAAACCAACTAGAAACAACTCCACTAAACACTCTACACCTAACATAAACAACTCACACACTCACCCAAGAGCGTTCTTTTCGAACTACGCTCTGCTCGCCAATAGGAATATCCCAATGGCAAGCCTAACGTAAACTGATACACACAAGCTAGCAACTCACCTTTAGCATTGGTTTATTCTTTGAATTTTTAGAAGCCTTACTTCACAAACTTATGAAGAACAGAATTTACAACAACTTAGGAAATACTTTTACTATTAGGTAAACCAATATTGTACCTACTATTTTATGTACACACATTTACATTTAAGGATTACCTTTATTTGAGGGTAACCCAATACGACACTAAGCCGACCCACTGTACCTTACTCTTACACCATCAATATACGCCAGACCTAAAGTGCGCACCCAGACCTAAACCCTAAAAGTTGGTGCTCAGGTTTTTTTGTTACAGATGGAGATGGCTACATTTACATTTACTACATGTGTACGATTTTAATTTTAGGTTTACCTTTATTTCTGTAAAGAAATAATTTTATTTTTAGTTTCTTTCTTTGTTATTTAAAAAAAACATTACTGATAACAAACTTGCGTGCAAGCAAGAGCAAAGCTCCAAGACAAAAAACAGGCCAGGATCATTCTAAAGCATAAAAAAACAGGAAGCCCAAGTCAAGCAACATGCAACCTAGAAAAAAACAAACAAAAACAATCAGTCCTATTGTTATTCTTAAATTTGTAAAAGCTTAAAAACTTCTTCAGGGCCTTATTACTATTTCTTGCTAAATTAATTTCTGCCTCTCTTTTTGCCTTTTTTATTGACTGGTTAAGTTCATTTCTATTTTTTCTATAGTTTTCTAAATCATTCTCCCTATTCATTCTGTCACTACCGTGGCTCAAACGGTAGAGCGACGGAGTCGCATGGCAAGGTCGAGGGTTCGAATCCTAGTTCGGATCCTAGGTAGAATTACGATAGATAGTTCCCCTTTGAAATAGGGCTATGCCCGTGAGGTTTGAACTTTTTCTATAAAAAAAAAAAAAAAAAAAATTACTACCCTTGAATATTTTAAAACATCTACGCTTTTCGTTGATTTTACGGTATCTCATCTCTTTTCCACAAAACAGGTTTTCTCTTCATCACCCTAATGGGTTAATCTTTAAAACATACTTACTGAATATTCATTAAAATTTGCTTAAAGTTTTCCCACATGATATAACAATTTTGGTCTTTAAACTCTTTATCCCAGTCAGTTATACTAAGCATGTCTCAAAATTTGGTAAAATCGCCATTTCGGAAATCTATTATATTATGGTCACTAAGTCCTAAATTCTCCTTGACTCTAATGCTATCAAATTCTGTGTGAAACTTAACAAGTCTGCTACTGAGACATTTGCTTCTTTACACGAAGCTTATGGGGATGTCACTCTATCGAGAACTATGGTTTTTAAGTGGTACAAAGCTTTCAAAGTGGGCTGAGAAAATGTTGAAGATGACCCTCGTTGTGGAAGACCAATCTCGTCAACAAACAATGAAATTGTGGAAGTTTGTTAGAGCTCTGATGGAGTCAGACCGCCGGTTCAATGTCAGAGTGATTGCAGAAGAAACTGGTTTGGATAAAATTGCAGTTCATAGAATTTTAACAAACCATTTGCACATGCAAAAAATTTGTGCAAAACTAGTGCTGAAAGACTTGTCTGTGGAGCAGAAAGCGAACAGGGTCAAAATTTGTTAAGATTTACTTGAACACAATTTTATGGATAAAGTTATAACAGGCGATGAATCATTGGGTTTTTGAGTACGATCCTGAAACCACATAAAAAACTATCCATGTCTGAAGAAAGAAAGTACAAGGTGAAAACACTGATTATTGCTTTTTTCGACAGCTGTGGTATTGTGCACAAGAAATTTGTACCTTCAGAACATACAGTTAATCACGTTTTTTTGCAAAGATGTCTTGGAACGGCTTTGAAAATGAATTCAGCGAATCAGAACTGACATTGTAGACGATTGGGTGCTGCACACAACAACGCACCATCTCACACTGCGCTCTCAATTTTAGAATTTCTGGCAAAGAAAATGATTGAAGTACTTCCACATCCTCCATACAGCCCAGATCTATCTCTGCACGATTTCTACCTCTTCCCATACAGTTGAACATGAAGTTGAAGGGTTAATCATTTTGGGACGATGGGAAAAATAAAAAACGTGACTAAACACACTTCAGGAAATGACTTTCCCAGTATGCTATGACGTGGAGAAACTTTGGAACCGCTGGTGTAACCTCCCAAGGGTCATACTCGAAGGAGTAATTGTAATTTCAGCTGAAAGATGATATAATTAATACAACATCAATACAATTACTTAGGATATAATATATATAATTATATAATAATATATATATATATAGTTATATTATATATCTTATATATATATATATATATACATATCATATATATATTATTATATATTAATATTTATTTATTTTTTTTTTTTAATTTTATTTTTTTTAGGCAGATTACACCAACTCACGGGCTGGGCTTTTTCAAGGAGGGGCCAGGAAATAAAATACGGGAAAGCCCACCCAAGCCTTACGCAAATCTCTCAGGTGTGCGCGACATGGGTTTTTAAAGGAGAGGAGATTAAATAGCGTAGGAAAAGCAGAAGTGCAAGGAGTTCCACAGAAAGAAGTGGCTGAAAAGAAGGAGGCACAACAACGAACGAGTCGGGGATTTTCAATGCTCACGCAAAATGCTTGCGAGAGCATGGCACCTATTGCGAGGGCGACGCCATGGAGGTGGAATGCGAGTGGCCACTCCTCTGAGCATCTACGTTCGTAGTACTATAAGAAAAGAGATAGTGCGCCAACGTAACGTCGCAGAGAAGAGATAGGACCGAGAGTTAGAAAGTAGGGGACAGTTTAATTAGTACTTTTAGCTTTAGACTCAACTTTGTCCAATAGAAGGGTGGAGCGGAGCCCCCAGCTGTGAGACAGTACTCAAACAGGGCGAATAAGACCCTTATATAATTAGAGTAACTGTTTGCAAGAAAAAAATTCCCGCAACTGAACAGAACTCCCGTTTCTTTGAGCCACCTTAGCAACGTTGTGATATGAGGTTTCCAAGATACATTTTTTTGTTTAATGTTCAGACGAAGATGTTTATGTTGTTCAAACAGGTGAGACGTTAGACCGTCGAAAAAAGATAGGAAAGTTAGGAGGTGGTTTTTTGAGAGGGAGCTGTAAAGTAGTTGAGTTTTCAAAGAGTTGAATTTCACAAGGCAGTTGTGGGGCCACGGGATCCCATCCAGGTCGGAAGAATAGAATAGACAAGGCTGAGACGAGAGGCAACTCTAGATGCAAAAGAGGGAGAGATTTGAAATGAGTGGAAGAATGGAGAGTTGAGTCATCGGCATAAGAGCTGACCAGAGTTAGAAGTACGGCTGAGGAGATCGTTGATGAAATAGTAAGATAAAGTTGGAGATAACAGAACCTTGAGGAACACCACAATTAACAGGAAAGGAGGAAGAAGTCGTCATCAACGAGTGCTGATATGGAGCGACAGAGAGAAAACTTGACAAGAGTAAGCAAAGAGAAGAAGGAACCCAAGGAGGGGAGCTTTAGAGAAGTAGCGACGCTGCAATACTCGATCAAAAGCTTGATTTATATCGAGTGCCTACACCCAAGACTCCCCATAGTCCTAAGGGCAGAAGACCATAAATAGTTAGATAGGAAAATGTCACAGTTGACCTCGAGCGTCGAAGCCATACTGATGATCTCTGAAAGAGGGAATGAGACTCCAGATTGTCTAAGAATGAGAGTTAAGAGGTTTCAAAGATCTTAGATTGAATACAAGTGAGAGCTATTAGGATACGATAGTTAGAAGGTCAAGCGACTGCCCTTTTTCGGGATTGGCTGGTCATATGCGCGTTCCAGCACTGAGGAAATGTACAAGTATTAAGGCATAGAAGAGTAGAGTTGATCGAGGAAGAAGGGGCCAGCTCGGAAGCACACTCCCTCAGAAACGGGGAGGATGCCATCCGGGCCATAGCCTTCCTGACACCATAGATCTCGGAATCCATACACCGAATCATGCGTAACTCCAGGGAAGAGGCATGGAACCTGAGAGGAGGAGAAGTAGGAGGAGGAGGGATGCCAGACTCGTCCAGGGTAGAATTAGATGAAAAAGGAGGCCGAAGAGATTAGGCATTTTAAGTTCGGAGAGTTAGCGCTAAGAACCGTAAGGAATAAGTGGCGGAAGGCAGATTTACAAGTTATTAGAGAGATGTTTTTGGCAAGAGGGCCAGAATTTTTATCAGTAGGAGAGCCAAGTGGTTGTCGCACTTTCTTTTAAGGAAAGCGCGCTTAGCCTTTCGAATAATAGCCCTGCAACGATTCCGAGCAAGAATGGAAATTAGTAAGAGTGATAGAGAACGAGAGTTTTTTTCCATGTCCAATACGCCATGTCTCTCTCCTGAATGGAAGGAGAACATTCTCTAATGAACCATGGATTTTGTGGAGAAAAAGATTTAGTTAAAGATGGAATGAACCGCTCATACCCCAGCGATTATGGCCCCACCTTTTTCAGCGGTGCCGAGGCATCCCTCGAGTCAAAGCAAGATTCACTCAAAGCATAGTTAGCAAAGAAACGACGCAACGCCTCCCAATTAGCCCGATTAAAGTGCCAGAAAGTACGTTTGGGGGCATGGTGGAGCTGCTGGAAGAAAAGTTTAAAATTAAGAGCTACAAGATTGGCAGAGTTACCGATCGGAGGGAAAATGGTGTATTTTATATCGAGAAGGAGTAGTGGTGAAAGAATCTAGCGTGTTCAAGAATTGGTTAGGGACGATCTGGTATGTGTGTAGGTTCTTTAATTAATGGCTCCAGGTCGTTGAGAATACTGAATGTTCTGGGCCTCCTCTCCTCCTGCATCAGTATGAGAGGAGCCCCACCGGTGTGATGAACGTTGAAATCACCTAAATAGATGATCTCAGAATTTGGATCCAACTAGTCAGTCTCATGAGAAGTAGTAAGATATTCAAAAAGGAGGTGAAATTGTTCGTTACGGGGAGCAGTACAGACAAAGATATGGTAAGTATTAGGCGAAAGATTTAAGCCAGACTCGATTAAGGAATTCAGATTCTCAAGACGTGTTACACGAGTGTTAATGTTTATATAAGGCACAGACTCCACCTTTTAGTCTGAAATTATAGAAAGGTTATAGTTGGAGATATTAAGTTTATTTGAAAAAGAATCCTGGCTAGCTGGGTCCTCAGACAGTAATAAAAAGTTAGGTAGAGAGTTAGCGGAGTGATATTCCCAATTAATGGTTAGCTTTGAGGCCAAGAACGTTAGGCAAAGTCAATAGAGACCCAGCCTGCGCCCACCCTACATCTTCTCTGTCAGTCATTCAAACAGACAGCTCACAAACAAAACAACACAATCGACACACAGCCCACCCAAAGAACCCTCTGAATTACGCCCACACAACAATCACACCACACACAGTACACACACACACACACAACACACACCACCACAATATAAATAATATATATTATATATATTTATATTTATATATATATATATATATATATATATAATTATCTATATATATTATAATATATATATATATATATATTATATATATATATACACGTATATATATATATATATATTATATATATCAATATACACGGTATATATTATATATATATATATATATATATATATATATATATATATATATATATATATATATATATCTCATTTATATAAAATATATATATATATATTTTTATTATATAATATAAAATATATATAATTGTATAATAATATATATTATATATTATATATTATAATATAATATATATATATATATATTATATATATATTAATAATTATATATATATTATATATATATTTATATTATTATTATTATATTATATTAAATTTATATATATACACACTATAACTTGGAGTTTCATAATTAATGAATTTAATGATTCTTCAAGATGTTCAAAAGTAACATTTGTTCATGGGTGCAATATAAAGAGTGTCAATCAGTTTGGACACACTTCATCAGGAGAAATGATTAAATGTTAAACTAGCATTTTTCAAAAGGAAGAAGTAAGTTTTTATTTTATCTATTTAATATACATTTAGTTTATAATTCTACAGTTATCATTTATTTAATGAAGACTGTTAGAATATTAATTTATTCTAAAATATGTTTTAAAGAAAATATTTTCATAGATACCAATATTTATTTATGCAAAAATATTAAAGTATCTAAATTTTTATTTTTATGTGATATATATCTATCTATTCTTAAAACTTTTTTTTCTTACGATATCCAGTCTAGTCATGTAGATAAGCTCAATTACCTGATGATTATAAGTGGTGGTGAAAAGATTCTAGTTTTTGAAGCGGAGTCTGAGTCCAAACCCAAGTTCAATTCAGCGCTGCAAAGTCAGGAACTGGAGCCACAAGATTTTGAGTGTAGCCAGAGTTGGAGCCCATATTATTTTTGGGGTGGAGCCAGATCAGAAATTTTTTTTAGAGGTGAAGCTGGAGCCAGAGCAGACAAAAAAAGGGGAGGCTCCTTGCTCTGGCTATCACAAATATTCATACCTTACAACAAAAAATTCAATTCGAGGACTTAACTGCTGGAAAATTTTATAGATGATTAAAGCATCTAATTAATGCTTTTGAATGTAAAGAAGGGATTTTAGCAAATGACAAGAAATTTCATGGGCATAGGAAAAATGTTAATTGAAAACAAAATATTTTTGTCTGCCACCTATCCACGGTTCAGTATCTTCCTCATGAACAGAAGGTCTAATATCTTAAAGTTAGGAATGCTATTTGTGAACTAGGACTTAAAATGAAGAACACTTTCGAACAGGAATCTGAGTTGGGGTCATATAATTCATTAATTTTACAAGAATTCCCCTTTGTTGCATCTTGTCAGAAAAAGATGTTAAATTTAATAAGCAATGGGACCAATTGAAGCATGCAGAAAAGCAATTGAAAAATAACAATCCGCCTTTAAAAAGTCTCCAAACCGCAAAAGTCGCTATAAATATATAAGTAGTATTCCAAATTGGATTAATTTAATCAAAATCAATTTAACAGTTAAAGATGCAATCCTTAGCTATCCAAAATTTTGTAAATTGATGCTTAATCAGATGATGCTTAATTGATGCTTAATTTTGCAATTGCTAAATTGGTACGTTTAATCACACTTTCCTACTACAAGCATTGGCATAATCCATTCCCTTTTTTCAATCTAACATATAGCTTAAATACTTTAACTCATATTGGCAAAATTCTTTGGGGACAGCTAAGCTTTTTCATAAGAGGTGAGTTGGGCATAGGCAAAGTGTATAATATATATTTGACCACAATCTTCTTCCTTTTCAGCTTAAGGATGATAAAAATTTGGTGTAGGCCTTGGGAAAAGGTTTATTGCAATCTGGACTCTTATCACAATCTTAATATCCAACAGTAGGTGCCTAAAGAAATAGCAAATACACAAAAAAATATTACATGATAAGGCAAAATGCACTCCAAAAATTAAAAAAAATACAAAATTAATTTTAAATATAGGCAATGCACGCATCAAAACCTATATACATAATGTAACAACACGAAAAGAAAAAAATGGTGCACATCAAGAAATCTTTGGTACAATTGAGTTTTATACAGGGTTCAAACTTTGCGGAGGTCAGGGAAAGTCAGGGAAATCAAATTCAAAATTTCAGTGGGAAATGTTTTAAGATATGCTGAAAGTCAGGGAAATTCCAAAAAAGTCAGGGAAATTTTAAAATTTCAAAACATATGAAGAATGATCCATGGACCAAGTTGCATATTTTTGATATTTTTTTTCCTTACTGTATAATTGTGGAATAAGAGATGTAATTTGATAAAGTGAATGAAAAGGAATGGCGAGGAACTGACATTCCATAAATCTCTTCTATCCTGTTTCCTTTCTAAAAATTTTTAGTTCTATTACTACTATTCTTCCTAATTCTGTTCGTAGAGGTTGTTCCAAGTTCATCGCTTTTCGATTCGAAGGGTGATTGGTATATGGATGTGTTTTAGACTGTATGACTTATGACTTAATATGTTTATATCTTTTTCTTTTTAGGGATTTATACTTTTTGAGGTGTTTTTTTTTTTGAGGTTTGACGAAGTGATTTTGGATTTTTGTGCAGTTGAAGGTATTTATTATTTATTTATAAAATGACTTCAAACAAAAAAAACTAACTTTAACGACCAGTGGTTGGACGTCAAACTGAACCCACAGTTTATCAGGTGGTTGGGTAAAGGACCTGATAGTTCCAAGGCATACTGTAAAGTATGTAAAAAGAACTTTTATCTATCTAACATGGGACGCCAAGCCGAAGTTTCACATTCAAGAGGGGAAACTCATTTGAATTTATCAAAACCTCGGCAGGACCAACCATCATTGAAAAACTTTTTCGTTATGTTTTCTAATAATACAAATTACAGTGAAAGTGGTGTGCACTGAAAATTATGGCATTCCATCAACTCTAATCATACTCAACCGATTGTAAATGACCCTGGTGTTTCTATTCATAACCAACCAAAACGCAGTTTAATCATCAGTTTATCTTTTATCTTTTGCTTAAAGACGGATGTTACAAAGATCTGAATAACTATGGGCAATTAAAGGTGGTGAATGATAAAATGTCTTTTAAACTCGTGTGGGCAGATATAGGGGAAACATTTAAATTAATGTTTCCAGATAATGCTGTAGCTTCAATTTTAAAATGGTGCTGATGAAATGTAAATATGTGATTAACCATGGACCTGCTCCCTATTTTTCTAGAAGCAAAGCACAATACACGCTACTTTGCAGTGAACGCTCATTCTAACCCTGAAGTTAAAATTCAGATGTCTTTACGAGTTTTGATTGCATTGTATGATAATCGGTGGAGTTTTTTCTTTTATAGTACCTGGGAATCAATGTTAAGCGGAATTGTGGGCAAATTATTAAATAAGGACTGATATTTTCGCATGGAATGCGACACAGTGGAAGGAGGGTTTTTCTATAAATTAAGCAATTTTTAGTGGAGAATCTGAAAGAAAATAGTCTCTGATTTCTAAAAGAACAGTGCACAATGCTATAAAGATCTCGTGAAAGTATTCATAAAGTTCCGTATCACTCAAAAATGTTGACAAATGTAAGAGCTTCCACCTATAGGAGATATGAAGAACATCTCAAATAGTCAAAACGAAACCAAAAAGAAGAAGAGAATAAAAGGGTTCGAAAAAAACTTTAAATTAAAAAAATTATCAATACAGATCTATCATCTTGATGAGCAAACGAAAGGTGAGAACCCAAAAAGCTGTTACAAGAAGACGCTAAAATCTAAAATTCAGATGCTTGAGAAGAAAAAGTAAACCTAAATCTCCCCACTTAGAACTTTTGTGATCACAGTGGGCGTTATTCACCTGCAACTATCTGTAACAGCTTTTTTAATTTATTTTCTTTTTTTTGTATTAATAAAACTGTTTACTTTTGGAAAAAATAAAAAATGAGTGCATTGGACAGCTATGGGACGGTATAGGATGATTACTAAAAAAAAAAAAAAAATTTAAATTCATCCATGATGATGAAACAGTAAACAGAACAGTTTCTAAAGTAAATTTTCAATAATTTAATGGATGATGAACTGAGTAAATAGGGTGCAATAATATTAATAATATTTTATACCGCCAAAATAACGGAACACGCTGGTCAGGGAAAATTTGCGGATTTGGTCAGGGAAGGTCACAGGGAAAGTCAGGGAATTCAAATTCAAAATTTCAGTGTGAACCCTGTTATATATTACAAACTAAAAAAAAAACTTCACAAATTGGCTTGCTTCTAGATTTTGTTACAAATAGGCTGTCAAATTTTGGTGCCCTTGTGTGCCTTAGTCAAAATAAAATTTCTTTCATTCATATCTTAATTTTACACATAAATTTCATCCTACATACAACATTTACTCAAGGATCAAAACAGCAGTACCTAATTCAAAACTTCTCTATTATTTTATGTACAAAGATTTTGTATTTTACAAGAGTCTAATAAAATAGTTAATTTTTGAGGATTCATAACATTTTTTATTATTCAAGAAAAAAAATAATTATCTAACAACTGGTTTTAACAATCAGAGGAAAAAAAATACCAAGAAGTTATCCTGAATTGATCACATTATACAAAATCCAAAACTTTAGTATTAACTCTTAAAACCCTTCTTATTTGTTAAAGAAAAAATTTTTTTTTCAATTTCCTATGTCTAAATTGTATTAGGGAAAAATTTGAGTCATTGAGAGAAAAGAAAAAAAAAAAAAAAAAAAAAGGGGAAGTGAGACCTAAGGGTCTTTTATGGCAATGTACAAAATTTGGGTTGGATAGAACTTAAAATGCGAATGGAGGAGAAAGGGAAGAGAAAAAGAGAGGTTCCTAACATTTCAATTTAGTAGGTGACGTAAAGGATTACTAACCTAGGGTCTGGTGATGCTTAAATTTTGTTATGTTTATGAAACAAAACTACAAATAAATTATAAAGACAAATTAAGTGTAAGTACCAACGCTAATAATTTGGTCTAGCATCTATGATGAAAAAAAAATCGAAATTAGTGGTCCCTGCAAGTATCACTATTTTCAAGTATTATTATAATTATTTAAATTTTATTATTATTATTATTATTATTATTATTATTATTATTATTATTATTATTATTATTATTATTATTATTATTAGAACTGTACCAAATATTCGGTAACTATTCGGTATTCAGCCTATTCGGTCATATTTCTGAATATTCGGTAATCGTCTGTTTTGTTGAATATTCAGCTGCTGAATAGTTAACAGGTAAATTGTGACATTTCGTCATTACCACGTAACTCATCAGGCTAATAAGGCTATAGCTATGCCACTATGGCTTTTTTTCTTTTTTAATTTTGTTTTTTATTTTTTTATTTAATACATAATACATAATTTTAATTTTATTTAATACACATTTAATACATAAAAATATTCAAAATTGAAAACCTTATAATTTACTAAGTTACTATTTATTAGGAATACAAATGGTAGTTGAATAAAAATAAAGTGGAAACTCATTGAAAATTGAAAAAGCTTGTAGTTTACTTATTTAGTACTCATACTGAAAAAGGAGCAGGTTATAATGAAGAAACATTTGTCTTTCTCCAGTTTCAGGACTTAAACAACTTCTTTTTGCTTCATATATATTTCCTCCGGTACTGAATAGTCTCTCACTTTCTACACTTAATGCTAGAGCAGACAAGTACTTCAGAGCAGCTACTGTCTGTAATATCCTGAATTTTTTTTATTTTGGTTCCACCATTCTAATAGATTTTTTGCCCTATTCAAAATAGGTAGAGACAAGTAAGTAGCTATTTCCTTGCGAGTCTTTAATTTCTTTTTTGTAAGAGGATATTCTGCAGAACTTGACTCAGGCTCATAGTGATAGTCATCTTCGTTAGATTTTGCTATTTCTGCAAAGCAATCGTCTAAGCTTACATAACTATAAAAGCCAACAAAAGGTTTACCTGAACCTTGGTTTGAATCAGATTCAGAGGAATCAGAGTTTTTTCATATGTTCTTTTTCATCCCTGTTAATATTTTCAATTATTTCATCCAACTATTTATACATGTCCTCAGATGTAGTCTTTTGAAACTGTAGCTTGAATCTGGGATCTATGAATGTAGAAATTGCTAACAATTTTCTATACAGGTAAGTTTTAAACCTTGTTTCAAGTGACCTTAGTAGTTCCTCTGCCATAGTAATTATTCCACTGAAATTGCCTGGCTCATCTTTATCTGTATTGATAACCTTAAGAAGCAGTTGTAATGCCAATATTGATGGGATGATCAAAGAAGAGGTTGCATTTTGTTTACTGTTTTCAATTGTTAATTCCTCAAAAGGCTTGAGCAGATTCACTAACTTTTCAATTATTGTCCATTGATAGTCACTGATTTGATTTTTTTAAGCTATATTTTGGTCGGCAGTCACCGCAGTATAAGCAGCAATTACTGGTCTTTGTTCAAGGAATCTTTTTTTGACATTTCAATTTGAGAGTGGATAATCCCAACTGCTTCTGCAGCATTTCAAATTGATAGGTTGCTTTTGGTGAATGATTTAAATGTGCTGCAAGAGCATGGCATGTTGAAAAGATATTACTTACTGACTGTTGAGATAGAATTGTACTAGAAATGCAGAGTATGAATGAAGCATAAAGAAGGAAGGCCACTTTCTCCTGTTCCTGCAACCATATTGGCACCATTGTCTCTCAAAACTACATGTACTTTAGTGAGGGGAATATCAAAGCTGCTTAAGCAAGTTTGTAATTCTTCACTAATATTTATGGCAGAATGTGCTTCAGGAAAGTGCTCAACTCTTAAAACTGCTCTATTTAGCTTAAAGTTTGCAGACAACCATTGTGCTGTTAAACTTATAAAAGATTTATTTGCTGTAGTTGCTTTTCATATAAAGTGGCCACCTCAGTTAGGAATAGTGAAGGATGCATAAAGATTCAAAATGATCTTGATAAACTTCTTGGGTGGGCAGATAAGTGGCAAATGAATTTTAATAGTAAAAAGTGTAAGGTTCTTCACCTAGGTTACTCAAATAAAAGTTTTAACTACGATATGAATGGGGATTGGCTTGAGTCTGTGGACCAAGAAAAAGATTTAGGTGTGATTATAAGCGTAATCTTGAAAGTACTAATCATTCACTATGGATTATAAAGCTAAATAAGATGCTGGGCATAATAAATTGCAATGTTGTTTACAAGAGCAAGGAAGTAATAATAATAAGTAAACTGTATAATAGCTATGTTAGGCCAGTAATAGAGTATTGTGCACAAGTTTGGGCCCCTTATTTAAAGAAAGACTTAGATATGCTAGAGAGAGTGCAACATAGAGCACAACAAGGATGATTTCTGGGTTTGAGGGTAATAGAGCTATAGGAGAGGCTGAAGGAGTTTA
>JABUQX010107244.1:20000-24111 GCA_015478945.1 Trachelipus rathkii
TTTGAAGTATGTGTTGGTTAAATCAATGAGGGGTTTAGGAATGGGATTATCCGATCATTATGTTTGTTCTATGTAAAATTAAGTGAGTGGGGACTTGATGGAGAGGAGGTGATACGGAAGGAAGTGGTAAAATTAAGAAGTGAGAAGTTTTAGTGGAAACAAGGTAATAAGGATAAGTATGTAAGAACGCTCGCAAGTAAATCAGTTGAATGTGAAAAGTTGAAACTGAATAAATCTGGAAGCATGAAGGAAGCAAATTGTTGCAGTGGCAAAAAGAAGTATGTGGGTGTGCTAAAGTAGGAAGTAGAATGAAAACAGTGAGTGTGGAATGAAGAGGTGATGCAAGCGGTTAAAAGTAAAAAAGAAGCGTGGTTGAATGTACTAAAAGCAAATGATGAAGTTTCAAAAGAAAGATGCTTGGAATTATATAAGGAGGAAAAAAGGAATGCTAAAAGATGCATATGTAAGATAAAAGAAGAGGTAAATGAACAGTTTGGTAGGAGGATGAATGGGGACATACAAAGGAATAGGAAACTCTTCTGGAAGGAAGTGCGAAAAGTTAAGAATTAGAATTAGAATTCTCGAACTGAAAAGGCCAATCTTTTCGGCCTCCTATTTTCCTCTAACTTAACCCTGGACGATTCTGGCATCCCTTTTCCTCCTTCTCCTCTCAGGTGTCCTATGCCTTTGCCTCTGATTACATTTGATCGGGTGCATGGGCTCCTGAAATCTATGAATTTTAGGAAGGCGGGTGGCCCAGATGGGATTCCCCCGTGTTTTGAGGAAGTGTGCTTCACCTATATTCTCTATGCCTCAATACTAGCACTTTCCCTCAGTGTTTGGAAGCACACACATGTACCAACCTATTCCGAAAAGGAAGGCCGCTCTGATCTTTCTAACTATCGCCCTATAGCTCTCACTTGTATTCTATCTAAGATCTTTGAATCCCTTCTCAACTCTCATTTCTTAGATCATCTGGAAACTCATTCCCTTCTTTCCGATCTCCAGTACGGCTTTCGGCGTTCGAGGTCTACTGGCGATGTACTTTCCTATCTAACCGATTTATGGTTTTCCGTTCTTAGGAACTACGGGGAGACTTGCGTGGTGGTGCTTGACATATCCAAAGCATTCGACCGGGTTTGGCACGCGTCACAGCTCTCCAAGCTTCATTCCTTTGGGTTTCCTCCTCTCTTTGCTTACTTATGTCTATCTTTCCTTCAAATCGCTCAATATCAATATCCGGAGCTGTCGTTGATGGGGCGACTTCTCCTTTTTCTTTCAATAGTGGTGTTCCTCAGGGTTCTGTCTTATCTCCAACTTTATTGCTACTTTTCATTAATGATTCTCTCCTGCACATCTAACTCTATCCACTCATATGCCGATGACTCGACCCTTCATTCTTCAACTCATTTCAATTCTGCTCCCTCTTTTACTTCTAGAATTGCCTCTCGTCTTAATCTTTTCGATTCTATTCTCGCTGATCTGGATAGGATTTCAGGGTGGGGTCGTCTCAACTTGTGAAATTCAATTCTTTTAAAAAACTCAACTACCCCCCCCCCCCCCTTCTTCAAATCTCACTCTCTAAACACTTTCTAATTTCCTATCTCTTTCGACGGTTCTCGTCGTCTCTCCTGTCGACAATATAAACATCCTTGGCCTTAACATAAACAAAAAAATGTCATGGAAACCTAAATCACAATGGTTGCTAGGGTGGCCTCAAAGAAACTGGGAATTCTGTTTAGATTGCGAGACTTTTTTTCCTCTTAGTTACTCCAGCTATACAAAGGTCTTATCCGCCCTTGTATGGAGTACTGTTCTCATATCTGGGGAGGGTCTGGTTTCACCCGGCTTTTGGACAGGGTCGAATCAAAGGCCAAAAGGCTTATAAACTGTTCTGTATTTCCAGGTTCACTTGACCCTCAATCTTTGCGGCGCGATGTTGGTGCTTTATCTCTATTTTATAGGTACCGCAGTGGCAAGTGCTCGAGGGAACTTATCACTCGCGTACCACCAACCTTTACGTTACTCCACGTAAAGCCACAAGGGGAGCTGTATCTGCGCACGAGTTTTTTGTTGATATTGGTAACACCACTCTAGTTCGCTGCGGTGCTTCCTTCTTTCCTGATACTTCTGTTCTGTGGAATTCTTTTCCATCTGTGTTTTCTGCTGTATTTAATCTCCCTCACTTTAAAGCCTGCGTCTGTGCTCATCTGCGTAATATGTGCTAGAGGGCGAATTTTTGTGCGTACTACACCCCCTCTTTGAATAGGGCTCTGCCTATGAGTGGTGGGGACAACTGTATATATATTACGCCAAGGGACCCATACCTAGAATATTTACCATTCCACGATCAAGTGGTATTTCAACTTTACTATATATATATATATATATATATATATATATATATATATATATATATTATATATATATATATATATTTATATATATTATATATATATATATATTATATATATATATATATATATATATATATATAATATATATATATATATATACACAGACGGTGCGGTGCGGTGTGCATTGCAAAAGAAGCGGTGCGGTGCTGGTGCGCGACCTCCAGGTGCGGAGCGGTGCGGTGCGCAAAAATCCGGTGCTCGGCCAACACTACAATTGACCAAATATGTATCTTTCAGTAAAGGAACAACAATAATAGAACGTCCATTAAAATCGAAATCACAATGATTTTCCAGAAGACAAAGTGAAAGCTAAAATTCCAATTCATTTGGCTCGGCTTATATACTTTATTTTTGTTTTAATGAATTTTTCTATTTTACTTTATAAAGTAAGAAATTTTTATGATTGCAAAAATCACAAGTTAAAGGAGACTTAATCGTCGGCGTCTCATAGCATATTCTAGAGGCGTAGACATAATATTAGGCAATTCAACTACTGGCCCTCTGCTTCTTGTATTGGGGCTTGGACGTATTTGCATTTCTTCCAATAACTCGTTATCTATATGTACTAGAGTTAAGTTACTATTATCTAAGTGAATATTAGCTGGATCGCCAAATACCTCCCCCACTATTTGAAAAGGGGGAACCATGTCCTCCGACAAAGGCGAAGACGACAACTCAACAGCAGGAAGTATAGAAGGGACAATAGATTTTGGAGGACTAAACCCATAAAATTCAGTCTTTTGAGAACTAGTCGAGCTATCAAAATCAAAAACATTTGACCGTCTGCCGGAAGAACATCCATATGATTGGATTTCGACCCATCTACAGAATCAGCGGAAGACATTGATCCGGAAAGACTAGGTCTATCCATAAAGAAGGAATGTGAATTATAGGTATTCTCTTCCTCCACTGTATTCACAGGGTTTGCTAGTATTGAAGGATATTGAAACTGGGAAGGATAATCATGAGCATACATGTCATGGTAATCTAAAGATGGTGTAAATATATATCATCACTATATACTTCTATAGAATCCTCGACACTGGTTATGGGCAGACCAGCACCACTTACTATAACCTCTTCCGACCTAATTATATTATGGTCACTAAGCCCTAAATTCTCCTCAACTCTAACCTCATCCACCATACTTTCATTGTTAGTTAATATTAAGTCTAATAGTGCATCATGTCTTGTGGGTTCATGAACCATCTGGCTCAAAAAGTTATCTAGCATACAATTTATAAATACCGAACTACTATGGTCCATATTAGACAAGGAATCCCAATGAATGCCAGGAAAATTAAAAATCACCCATATGACTATAACTTTTTACACTATCTGTGGCATGCTGTCTCAATTTCTTTCACAATTTCTGCGTCTAATTCTTGATTCTGGCCAGGAGGTCTATAAAATGCCCCTATCCTATATGATTTATTGTACATAAGGATATCTACCCACACTGATTCAATATCATGATTAATTTTAAAGTCAGTCATTAATAAGATTGATATTGCTTTTAACAAAGCGCCACAAACACCACCTCTTCTTTCCTCTACAACTGGTATATAATAAATGGGAATTACCATCTCTTTCATATTCCTGAAAGGGTCTCATCCTCAAATTAATTCTATTCCATTAACCCATGCCTCAGTTATGGAAATAATGTCTAGATTCTCATTTATGGTTTAACTAAT
>JABUQX010107245.1:0-7500 GCA_015478945.1 Trachelipus rathkii
ACTGTTAAACATTAAGGTCGTTTCGTGTTTGCATTTGTGCTTTACGAACGTAAGAAATGCTAAAGTTTACGTTCTGTTTTTTGTCAATTTAGAAAAAATTCAGGAAAATGCTCCAAACGTAAGGAATTTCTAAATTCTGTTAAGGTTGTATTTCCCGTGCTTGCCGATTTTAGGAAAATGCTTATGAAAAAAATATAAACAAACAGGATATCGGTTTAGAGGTGGTGGTTTGAATTGATGAAATGTTTAATTCAATAAAATGCTTTTAACATAATTTCTTCCAAATATAAATTCATCAAATATTATTTACACTGGACGACAAAATTTGACTTTTTGTCTGTTAAATGAGTAAAAATGGGTGTTTCTTATGGAGTTTTGTGCGCTGATTCCAAATTTGCATACCATTTTTGTTGTCGGGAGGGTCTTTTTGTATACGACATTAAAAATTTAATATTAGTTATACAAGATGATAAGCTTTAGTTAATTACTATTTACTCACTATATACTTCTGCAATTTAAAATGTAGATTTCGAAGAATTTTCTACTGTAGTTTGAATTGAGGACATCTTTTAAGTCCCAACATTTTTCATAGTCTGCAAGGATATTTTGGGTTCAATTTCCTGATAAGTTTTTCGATTAGTTAAATATTTGGTGGATCGCTCACCATGCTCATGGCTTATAGCGCAGTTAGGTCAAAAGTCCAAGTGTGAATGAAGGAAATGTATTTTTAGGGACATGTTACTCCATTGCTTTATAATTTCGCAAGGAGTTCGGACCTAGTTCTTCAATAGTTTCGGCCTTATATTGCTAGAAACCAGTTTATGACTTTTAAAAGGATTCCATGCAGGTTTTCAATATTATTCAAGCTTTCATCATAAGATGGTCCTTCATTAGCTCCCTTATGTGTGGACCTAAAATATACCCTCTTTTCATTTTAGCCTACTGATGCTAGGAATTTCTATTTACGTATAGACTGGACCTTTTTTATCCTCGCTTTTACAAATTTTTCATTTAACCTGAGTTTGATTTGCAAATGAGGAAGATATACGAGTTCAGGTTTACAAGTGGCTGAAAATTTACATTTTTATTTCAGGTATTAGATTTTTTTAGGCCATTTTTTGACAAAATGATTTTTTGCGATCTCTGCTATCCCACTCGCATAGGAAACAATTTAGTATATCCTTGTTGGAGACTAACAAAATGCTATAACTTTTAAATCGCCGCTTATATTCCCAAGAATACTGTTCGTATCGTATTTTCGATAAAAATTTTATGTTATCTTAGGTCTCTTTAATATGGGCTCCATAGGCAATAAGAGTCGAAGGTTTCATATTTCCATTATGAAGAAGCATTGCTTTTAAACTGAGTTTAGAAGAATTATACAATCTCCATTCTTAGGATCATGACAGTCTCCTAATTCTCTCATTATGAATCACATAAGTATCAATTAAATTGCCGTCTATCGAGAAAAGGCGTCGGAATTCTTCTTCGCGTAGCCGATAAGAGGGAAATTGTAGTTACCTTCTCAAGGAGATTCCAACTCTTTAATCTAGATGCAATTCTGCCTGTTTTTTTGACAATGATAGATCGCGAACTAGATTATTGAGTTCATGCTGATTAATCTATGAGGTTCTGTTGACATTTCATCATAATCAAGGTCTTCAAGGTAATATTTTCTGAGTAATTTGTAAAATTGGAGAAAGACATATCATAACCTCAACTTAGAATATAATGTACAACGAAACTAACACACCATCGTAGCGAATAACTCTAACATTAAAAACTTCGCATTACACAGTAATAGTACCTAACACATGTAAAAAGTAACCTATTCAACTTTTTTCAAGCATATCTCTAGCATATCATGTTAATTTTACATTACATCGTAATATTTAACAAAATTTAGCATAACCCTGTCTATCATCATACTGACAACGAAAATATATGCTAACGTAACCAATTTTTTTACATCAACTTCGTATATTTAACAAATTCATCATAACCTCGTCAAAATATCATAATAATATTGCAAACAGTATAAAACAAAGTTTTAACCAAACAACTAAAAATAACAAATTTTATCCTGACATAACTTAAAAATCTTTGAGAAAAATATCACAGTAAAGCGTAATAGTTTACTGATTTTTAAAGAAGTAAAATCAGTACTCATAGTCCAAAACCACCATTCCTGCATCCCTACCACCATCCACCTATGATCTATTGAACTATTGATTCAAGTATATTTTTTAGTAAGTTTTGGAATAAACATTAATAAAAATAAGTTTTTTAATATAGTGATAATACGATATATGCTTACGAACAAAGGTTTTAGCCTAAATGCTACATCATAACTTAATCTAAGAATATAAATGTCAAATGCAAACCTAACATACTCACGTATGAATAATCGCTAACATACGAAATTCCTATTATCAAGTAAGTAGCTATCAGGTCATACAATATTCGATATGTTCCCCTTTTCCCGCATATCAGAAGGTAAAGACGTATTATCTAACAAAATCTTTTAACAAAGTGACCAATCTACAAAATACGCAACATCTTGAACTATGATTGGACACTATCTTCATCAAAGTGTAATTCGTTTCGATTTTACATTTGAACTATGATAAACGTAGACATTAGAAAATTCTCGGGCAAACCTAAATCAACAAAAAACTTAACCTAGCTCACGTTTCTAACATCATCGTCAGTTTTTAGCCAGTAATATCTTACAATCTCATCATTTCTTTACAATCAGTGTTAATTTCAACAATGTCATAACTAATCATTTAACATAATACTACTTGAATAAACGTTTATCATTAACCAAAAAGTCTAAAGCAACATTCATCCGGAGAGAACCGGGGTTGGTGGCCCTTGAAGGGTGTGATCCTGAGAGAAGGATCACCCTAAGGGGTGGTAAGCAGGTTTTGGCTCAGCACGAAGGCGCTTAACCTTCAGGATTACTTACGATAACATTTTCTAACACAGTATCTAAAGCACACCTCACCTCTTGAGAGAAATCTAGGGGATGCGCCCCCTTTGAAAGGGTGTGAAACCTGAGTGTGTAAGCGGGCATTACCCTCCGAAGGAAGGGTAAGACTCAGATTGTGCTGAGGCGCCAAACCCGCTTAAAACCATTCGAGGTGATCCCTTCTAGATTCACACCCTTCAAGGGGCCGCATCCTTGGTTTTTCTTGCGGAGGTGATGTGTTTGCTTTTAGATACTCTGTTAATGAAACTGTTTTCGTAAGTTAGGTATGTTATGTAAATATTACTATGACAATGTGAAATTACACTGATTTGTTAAAGAAATGATGGTTTTGTAAGATATTCCTGTGTTAAACTGACGATGATGTGTTAGAAGTGAGCCTAGGTAAGTTTTGGATTAGTATGTTGTTTGCTCGAGAATTTTGCCTAATGTCTACGTTATATAGTTCAAATGATGTTATACTCGAGCCGAGGACACTTTGATGAAGATATGTCAATTCATAGTTCATAGGTTTGTGTATTATTGATATATTGTCAATTTGTTAAGGATTTGTTAGATATACGTCTTTACCTGTTGCTGATTGCGGGAAAAGTGTCATATCGAGTATTGTATGAACTGTTAGCTAGTTTACCCTTTGGGGTAACGTAGGGATTTTCAGGATGCTTTAGCGGATTTATTCATAGCCGAGGTATGTTAGGTTTGCATTTGTACATATATTCTTAGTTCAGGCTATGATATGTTAACTTTTTGATGTGAAAACTTTTTGCGTAAGAATATATTCGTAGGTCAGTATATAAAAACTTATTTTTAATGTATGTTATTTATTTAAACAGATTGAATAAATAGTTCAATGATATAGGTGGATGGGTGGGTAGGGGAATGCGAGGGTATGGGTGGTTTAATTTATGATTTGCTGTTTTATAAAGGTTGTAAAACTATTAGCTTATACTGTGATATTTTTATTCAAAGACTTATTTTTATGTTATGTCAGGATAAAATTTTGTTTTTTTTATGTTATGTTTTTTAAAACTTTTGTTATGTTGCAATTATTCGTTAGGGATTATGAATATTTAGACGAGGTTATGAATGAACTTTTTGTTAAATATTCGAAGTTATGTAAAAAATATGGTACTTAGCATTATATTCGTTTGTCAAGTATGATGATTAGACAGAGGTATGCTAAATTTTTGTTAATATACGTGTTAGTAAAAATTAACATTGAAATGCTAGAGATATATTTGAAAAAATTGTGATAGGTTTGTTTTGTACGATGTGTTTAGTACTTTAACTGTTCGGTTTAAGTGCGAAAGTTTGTTTATGTTAGTATTTATTGTACGTATGGTGTGTTGGTTTGTCGTTGACTTATAATTCTTAAGTTAGGTTATGTTATGTTAGTTTATTAATGTAAAAACTTTGTTTAACGTTAGCATATTTCGATATATGGTATTAAAGACTTATTTTTTGTTGTTATATTTATCGAAATGATACCTCGAATTGACATGAATCAATAGACAATAGAATAAAAGGTCCTGTTGGGAGGGGTGGGGAGGGTTTGATTGTTTGATTACTGATTTACTGATTTCTGTCTAAAATCAGTAAACTATTACAATTTATATGATATTTATTTAAGAACTATTTTTATGTTATGTTTGGATAAAATTTGTTATTTACAGTTATTCGTTGGTTGTATGATAATAGACAAGGTTATAAGATCAAATAATTTTGTGTCATGTAAAAAAAGTGTCCTTTTTAGAAGTATCTTTTATATTTCTCGAATGATATCGAAATATGAATGAAATCATAGGCCAATAGATCAAAAGGTTCATGTTGGGAGGGTGGGGAGGGTGATGGTTTGATTTACTGATTTAACTGATTTACTGCTCTAAAATCAGTAAACTGTTACATATTTATATATTACTTTTATTTAAAGAATTATTTTTATGTTATGTTTGGATAAAATTTGTTATGTTTAAGTTATTGTTGGTCTGTAATGATATTATGACAAGGTTATGATACATTTTTGTTAAATTATTAATGTGTCAATGTAAAATTACCGTTAATATGTTAGAGATATTTTTGTGTTATATTTATCCGAAATGATACTCGAAATATGACATGAATCAATAGACCAATAGATCAAAATTTCATGTTGGGAGGGGTGGGGAGGGGTTGATGGTTTGATTTACTGATTTACTGATTTACTGGCTCTAAAAATCAGTAAACTATTACATTTACTTATGATATTTTATTTAAAGAATTATTTTTATGTTATGTTTGGATAAACTTTGTTATGTTTACAGTTATTCGTTGTCTGTATGAATAATTAGACAAGGTTAATTACATTTTTGTTTAATAATTAATGTGTATGTATTGGTGTCTGATATTTAGAGAATATGCTTTGGAAAAAAGTATGAATAGTTACGTTTTGTAATGCAAATATAGTTACTTTAATGGTGTTAGATGTGGAACATTGTTATATTAACAGTTTATTTGTGCGTAAGTTGTGTTAAGTTTGTCGTTGTAATTATTTTTTTAGTTATATATATATATATGTTTTAAAATGTGAAAACTTGTTACGTTAGCATATTCGTTGATCAGTATGATATTAGATAAGGTTTATGATAATTTTTGTTAATTATTGCTATGTTAATGTGAAAAAAACATTGTTATGTTAGAGTATGCTTGAAAAATTGTGCATGGGTTACGCTTCGTACACGCTATGTTAGTTACTTTAGTATTGCTAAGTGTGGGACTTTGTTAATTTTAACGTTTATTCGTGTTTAAGGTGTGTTAGTTTTGTTGTTGTACATTATTCTTAGACCTGATGATGTTATGGTAGCTTTATTAAAGTGAAAACTTGTAGTTATGATATATTTACGTTGATCAGTGTATAATTGTTTTTATGTTATTTATCAATATGCTATCCCCGCATTGACTTAAATCAAATAGATGAATAGTCGATAGATCATGGGGAGGGCCCATTGTTGATCTTACTATTCTGTGTGCTGCTTTCTTAGATTTCCAACTTACAACATTACAATTTTCTAAAGAATGGGACTTCAATCAATAGATCAATAGATTAGATCAAATGAATCAATAGAATCAATAGATCAATGAGATACAGATAAGGTGGGCAGTATGGCATGGCTGGTTTGATTTACTGATTTACTGATTTAGGGTATGTAAACATGACATTTTACTAAAAATGCTTTGAATCAATAGATCAATGTATATTAACTAAATAGATCAATAGATCACGGAATGACAGGAGGGTGGTTGATGGTGTTTTGATTTATGATTTACTGATTTACTGCTTTAGTGTGTAAAAATGCAAATTTAGACAATTTTGATGGGGGAAAAAAAAAAAATCATAGATCAATTAGATTCAATAGATCATATATCATGGTTGGACAGGAGTGAAGGTTGGGTAGTTTGGTTTACTGATTTACTGATTTGGGTATGTAAAACATGACATTTTAAGTAAATATAACTTAAATAAGTAGATTATATATTAATAGATCCATAGATCAGGAAGGGGATGAGGAGGGCTGTTTTGATTTACTGCTTTACTGATTGTACTGCTTTAGGGTATGTAAAGCGTAACAAGTTATAAGCATAAAAGAATAAGAAATTTTATTTATTTATTTATTTTTTTTTATTTTTTTTCTGATGGTTCTGAACCTCATTTCGAATCTACGACTCGATTAGCATATATAAGAAACAACAATGCATTATGCGAAGTGTTTATTAACTCGCACCGCCCGGGTTCAGACCGGTGCAGTTACAGACTCTGACTCCTGTTGATCAGACCCTTCACGACTTATTCCTTTGTGAATCGAATCTGTCTCTTTTCTCCATTTTTAGCCAATGGTGATTGTTGTGCGCATGTGCGCAACTTGTAGGGGGCCCTTGACCCCCTTTAAGACATTATCACCGTCAATTTTCGAGATCTAAGAGGTTAATACATATATAGAAGATACAATGTGCATTGATTAATACAATATATTTACTAGCCTAGCCCGCCGGAGCCAGCATCGGTGCCGTGTTGCTAACTCCTCTGATCTCCGATACAAGCTTTTAGAAATTCCGACCCCAATTCCTCACACCAAATTTATCTTCCTACGGTCATTTTCGATTTCAGGGGGGTGGTCAACCCTTTCAGGGGACGCCTCACGGGGAGTACATCGTATAGATGAGTTTGCCGTACATATAAGCCCCCTCCAAATTTTAACCACTCTATGATAACTCTACATTGTAAGATATATAGCGGTTACAAGGGTGAGCCGGACATAACATCGATTTTCGTTAGAATCCGATTTTTGATCATAATCGTTCCTTTGAATCGATTATTCCATATTCGAAATAAAACGGGCATGTAGTTACAGTAGGAATCAGGACAGCGGAGCCGGAGCCGGAGCCGGAGCCGGAGCATGAGCGGTCAGGAGTGCCGGTGTTGGATCGGGCGCGTCGAGCCGGAGTTGGAGGCGTAGTCGGGTCGGACTGTCAGG
>JABUQX010107245.1:12500-15000 GCA_015478945.1 Trachelipus rathkii
TAATTAAAAATGAAAATTGAAGTTCGTATCGATAATCTTCTCGGAATGTTCTGATTGGGAATTTTAGTATTATTGTAGTTTTTTCTTTTTCTTCATTTTGTTTGTTTTTCTTTGGTTATCAGAAGGGGCTGATTGAAGTTCTGGGTGTTCTTCTCTGGGTTCACCAATTTTATAGGGCAAAACTTGCTAAGATGGTGGCTTATTTTAAGAGCAAGCACCCTATATAAGATGATGGTAATTTAAAAATCCATATTTCAAACGATGAATTTATTTACCAGATAGTAAAGATATTCAATGAATGTAAAGAGTAACAAAGTCCCTTCTGTTGAGATACTCTTTCTCCGTAGGCGAATTAGTAGTTACGGACTTTCCAACGCGTTTACCACCCTTGCCTGACTAACACCCTTGCCTGACTTCTTTTTTGCGAAAATTTGCGATCGAAATTCGGAGTCGCAGCCCTTCCTTGAAATTTACCTCTCTTGCCGAAAGCTGCGTTTTTAAGTTTGGAGGAGTTCTGGAGAGAGTTTCTTGTGTGAGATATATTTCGACTGACTCTTTTTATTGATGAATTTTTAATCTGACTCTTGAGTATCTCACCAGGATGGGTTTATATATTATTTCATTTTGACTTATGCTAAAATTGTGCTCGTGCAAATCTTAGCATAAGTACGAAAATAAATTAAATTTTTGCAAAGTTATAATGGAGTACTACACACACACACACACATATATATATATATATATATATATATATATAATATATATATTATTTATATATTATAATTATAAATATATATATATATATATATATATATATATAATATATATATATATATAATAATATAGTATTATATATATATATATAGTATATATATGGCCAGCATCCCGAAAGCCACATGCATGTAAACTAAAAAACTAAAACAGCTACAGGAAAATAAATAACATTTTTGATTTAAGCAAGCAATTTCATCGATGAAACTTAAAAAAAAATATTTCATTCTAATATTTATTAATAACACCTTAAATATTAGTATAATCTTAGGTCTGGCAAGCGTACGTTCTCATCAACCTTCCATTCCTGCAGTAATACGAGAGCAAGAGTTACCAGATAGTTTTTTGTTTTATTTTCTCTGGAGAAAATGTATTTTTTCTTTTTATTTCCTTTTTTAAGGGGTTCGAGCCGACGGAAGGGACAGAGTGGGGGACGAAAAGTCCCCGTCGTCCCCCGGTAGGCCGAGAAACCCAGACTCTGTCCATCTTTTTGTTTACCGTGGTTTTATATTCCTTTAAGTTAAAAAAGAGAAAAAAATTCAAACATTTGACACCTTTGTGCGCTTCCTCGGAGTACTCGAGCTTCTTCGTATTCTCAGAAAACGGTAATTACACTGGTCAACAAATTTTGGGAAATTTTTCGTAACTGAAATAAAATTAGGTGAAACTATACGTATTTTTTATGAAGATTCCGAAAATGATTTTAGAATTCTGTATCACGTCATAGTTTTTGAGTTACAAGCTTCCAAAGTTAAGATATAATACCTCCAAATATGCGTATGTTGTACAAAAATTATATTATTATTATTAAACTTGACTATAAAATTAATTAATTTATAGTCAAATTTAACAGTAGTTATAGAATGTTTCTACGAGTAGATAAACCATGTATGTTATAATGCATTACCCACATAAAATGAATATAACAATTTACCTTTAAGTTTTCCTAATTTGTGCCACGAGTTAACTTTCGATATCACTTTTTTTTTATGTTTCTGAAGTGTCTTCCTCTTTTCAGAAACACAGCAGTAATCACTCATCCATTGGGCTTCATCCCATCTGGCCCTGATAAACGTTTCTCCATTTGGCTGTATTCTTGGGTGGAATCTTTCACCTTGTTTCATCGTTTACTGCCCCGAGATTTGGTGGAAAGAATGTCAAATGAGAATGTAAAAAATGTATTTTTAGTGACATTCTGCAACCTAAGTTCTTGTAATTAACTAGCAACCTCTCTACTATACGATCGCTATTTTCAACTCGTTTGTTTCCAAGGAAACCTGTAATAACGTCTTTGAAGGAATTCCATGCAGATAGTTCATCATGGTTTAATTTTTTGTCACGAAAGCCACGAAAAACGTCACATAAATATTTAAATCCATCTCCTTCCTTATCCATGGCCTTCACAAAATTCTTCATCAATCCAAGTTTAATATGTAATGGTGGTAAAATAACTCGCTTAGGATCTACAAGGGGCTTATACTTAACATTCTCTTTGCCCGGGGTAAATGTATCTCTTTCTCTCCATGTTTTTCGTACGTAATGTTGCTTAGTATCCCGGCTGTCCCATAAACACAAAAAACAACAGTGTTTGGTGAATCCTCCCTGTAGACCAAGAAGGAGTCCAACAACTTTCAGATCACAACAGATAAGCCATGTGTGGTCATAATATTTAATAGCCTTCAATATTTCGGACATACTTTCATAGGTTTCCTTCATTCCAACAGCATGC
>JABUQX010107246.1:0-2500 GCA_015478945.1 Trachelipus rathkii
GTTGTTGTTGTTGTTAGTGTTGTTGTTGTCTGTTTTGTTGTTGTTGTTGCTGTTGTCTAAAGAGAAGTATATAACCCCTTTTGAACCTGATGGATTGGTCTTCGTGCAATGATATTCTTGTTTACTTTCTCTGATGGTTTGAAAGAAAGAATCTCAATTACCTTTTAATCTGTATATACATACGAAATTTCGTCAGTAAGACATTTTTCGCTGTGCTGATATGATGACCTCTCGTTCTGCTCCTACGGCCGTCCTCTTTACGAGGACCTTTGTAATACCCAACGATGTGTCAATTACATTTTTTCGTAAAACGAATGGAAAGCAATATATTACCTGTGTTCCAATTGGAGGTGCAAGTAATATACCTTTAATCATATCAGTTGAAGAATTCCTCAAGTTATCGACAGCCTCGAAGCTTGGATAAAGGCTGAGTATGTGTCATCTGTTGACATGCGTTCTTGATGGAAATCAGAGGTGGACAAGCTTGAGCGGCTTAATAGAATAAGCATGTTGTTTCACTGCAGTCTGATAAATGTTAAAGTATTGATGTACGCTACTATTGGAAAGATGATGCTGTCACATTCATGCGTACGTTGTATAGGTTTCACTGTTCAGACATCTGCAAATATATACAGCTTTGTTTAAACATGAAAACGACTTAAAGTCTCATCTTAAAGATGTTGCCATACTCGAGGACTTAATTCATATAGCTCATTGGTGTAATCTACGATATTTACACTGAAACATGTGGATTCCCATATAATGCCGTATACAGAAATGCCTTAATAACTATCAGCCAGGATACGTTTACTTCTCTCTGGCGGGAGCGAGTGAGTGCTGTTGAACCGAAATATGCAGAAAAATGGTTTAGCGCCGCAGGTTGTATTTATGCTTACATCCTTTCGGATGGTGTTGAATCTCTGGAGAAACATATAGAACTTGCTTCAATTTATACAGAATCCTATGTCCCACCTGATTAGATGGTTTAATATATTTAAAAAACTTATATGTATGAATGTATTAATTTATTTAATTGTTCTAATTTATTGGAAATTATATAGTTATACACCTGAAACATGTTTTACCTGCCCTTATGTACGCTTGTGGATTTAAAGATTTGTTGGGCTAGCTGTCTTATTCGTGTAGGCCGTTGTGTTGTTAAGTATGTTATGTTTTAGTTATAGCTACAGGAATAAAAACTTTTACTTTGTTTGTCTTTACCCAATAGGTATTTATGCTAGTTAGGTTAGGCTATGCTAAATTTTTGTTAAATTTACTATGTTAATGTAAAATTAACATTGTCGTGTTGGTGATAATGTTGCATAAGACGAATGGATTATGTCATTTGTAGATTTGTGAAGTTACTTTACTGTATGATAGTTGAACCTTTGTTAATGTTGAGCAGATTATTCTTGTTTTAATAAGATGTGTCAGGCTTGTCGTAATATATTGTATTCTTAGTTCCGGGCTAGTTACATGGGCTTTATTAATGGGAAAACTTTGTTACGTCAGCATACTTTCGTTGGTCTGTATGATAATTACATTAGGTTATGGTAAATTTTTGTTAAATATTACCATGTTAATGTAAAATTAACATTGTTATGTTAGAGACATGTTTGACAAAGTGTGAGTAAGTTACGTTTTTGGATGTTATGTTAGTTACTTTACTGTGTTAAGTATGAACATTTGTTAACGTTAAGCCCATTTATTCCTGATTAAGATGTCGTAGGTTTGTCGTGGGGGGTTATATCATAGTTCAGATGATGCTAAGTAAGCTTTATTTAATGTGGAAACTTTGTACGTCAACATATATGAATGATCTTTGATAAGAACTTGATTTATATGTTATGTATAACCAAAATGATACTCGAATGTGACTTGAATCAATAGATCGAATAGATCAATAGATCAAGAATGGCAGGAGGGTGGGTAAACAAAATCTACTGAACAGCAAACGTCCAATAGACCTGGATAATGGTTTTGATTAATGATTTACTGATTTAGGGTATGTAAAACGTTACAATTTTAGTAAAAATTTGACCTTAATCAATAGATCAATAGATCAATAGATCAATAGATCAATAGATCAATAGATCACGATTGGACAGGAGGGTGGGTTGGGTGCTTTGTTATGTATTTTTTTTATTTGTTGACTGTCTTTTTTTGATGTATCGTTCTGTGTGTTTGTTGTATTGTGATTTCTGTTGTTGTTTTGTTTGTGTTTTTTTTTGTTTTTAGTTGTGTGTTTTTTTGTGTTTGATTTGTTTTTTTTACTTTTGTTTTTTTTGTGTGATTTACTTGATTACTTGATTTATAGGTATGTAAAAACATGACATTTTAGAAAAAAATTGACCTTAAATCAATGAGATCAATAGATCAATTAGTCATAGAGTCAATAGATCACAAACTGGTCAGGAGGTGTGGGTGGTTAGTTTGATTTACTGATTTGACTGCATTTAGGTATGTAAAACATTGACATTTTAGTAGAAATTTGACATTA
>JABUQX010107246.1:12500-15000 GCA_015478945.1 Trachelipus rathkii
TACATATGTACAACATTTTTCATTACAGAGCACACATTGTGCACGGTCTGCATCCCGGCGATCCCGGACGTTGGTTGTAGTTCGTAGTCCAAATGTGTTCCATGTTTGACAATAAACTTGACGCGCAGCTTCGTATTTTGTGGACGGATGAGGCCAGGTTTACCAATATTGGCACGATTAATGGGTGGAATTATCGGTACTGGACCGAGGAAAACACCGCATATCACCTACAGCACGCGACACCAGGTAGTTTACTCCATAAATGTGTAGTGTGAACTGCTAGATAATATACTGATCGGGCCGGACATTTACCATAGAGACCTAGTCACGCGATGAAGTCAAGAAAAAAGCTGGACACTACTTTGTCAGACCTTCCTCGTGACGTACCATTACAGACACGTCAAAATTTGTACTACCAGCATGAAGGATGCCCAGCACATACAGCAAGGGCTGTGCAACATCATCTAAACGTAACACACCCCGGTAGGTGGATAGGAACATGGGGTCCTATTCCGTGGCCTCCTAGATCACCGGACCTTACTCAACTGGAGTATTACCTGTGGGGCTACCTGAAGAATCGTGTCTACGGTGGGTACACAACACCGATAGCATCAGTTAATTACCTCTTAAGTCGAATCACTCACGCTTGTCCGATAGTCGACTCCGAAAATATCACATTGGCAACATGACAAGGGTGGATCAGACGGGCTGAACTTTGCGTATGGAATAAGAGCAGACATTTCGCGCACCGCGTATAATGTATACATGCATATACGATGAAGAATGTACTACATAATCAGAAGGTACTACAGGAAAGGATTTCATACTATACCGAAATAATACTTATGTATGGACTGTAAATAAACGGATGTGTTACAGAGTTATAAATCATTTCTGTTATAAATCATAACTGTTCATCGTAACTAACTATTAATAGTACCTAATATAAACGTACGCTGTATATGGGGGTTTCGGCCTTCATTCACGATGTTCTAAACCTATTACAACTAACATTTGTTGGTAACTATTACGGCAGCAGCACGTATTTTTCCGCGTGTATTGAGAGGTAACTACCATTTGAATCGAGATTACTGTCTCTATGAACCCTAAATAATTTTTGCCATAAAATGCAATTTAATTATCGGAACCACACGGTTTTATTGAAAATTCGAAGGTTCATGAGCAATTCGCATACAGAGACCCTCTTTATTCCTACAAGTTTCTAAATAATTGACATCATTACGGAAATATTCCGTTTTGTTGAACATTAGCTGAGACCAACACCGCAACACGCACACGCACACAGCACACGCACACGCACACGCACAACGCACACGCCCACGCACACGCAACGCACACGCCACACGCAGCAGTACGGCACACACAACACCCACACATCACACACATATAATATATATATATATTATTATTATATATATACTTATATATATATATATATTATATATAATATATAATATATATATATATATATATATATATATATAATATATGAGACCTGTTGTGTTATAGGAAGAATGGGTCATTTTTGAATTTAAAAAATAAGTAAAATTATATTTATTTTAACATTAATAAATAGCATTTATAGCAACTTTAGATGCTAAATGAATGCATGGCACATGGAACGCGGTAAATGAATGCATAGTTTACAGGGAGCTTCCCTCCCCGTGCCCCACCGACCCGTGAGTGCTGGAAATATAAAATATATCTTTATTCTTTAGTAACAAAAGTATATATAAGCATATAATTTTTTTAACAAATTGAAGCATCTGGCAGTATTAGTCATGAAGTATGAAATTTGCAGACAACTTTTTTCAGGCTCATTTCTAAATTTATTTTTAAAACTTTCGTTCACTACGGATCATTAACAACATTTCTTATAAGTTTCATGAAAATCAGTGTAAATCAGCTGGTGTCTTATAATTGATAATTTCGTCCATAGTTATAAATATGATATTTGGAGGCCTACATTTTCATATAATAATTTAAAAACAAAGTTTTACCACAGAATATTAAAAAGTACATTATTTCATAACTATCTATTAAAAAAATAATAAAAAAAACATTCCTATAACAAAGCATGGCCATGATACACCAAAAATGTACCGAATAAAAGTACCAATGTTTTTCGGTACCGGTACACAAAAATTTGATTGGGCGATACCGTTACATCGGTACTTTTCAAAAGTGTTGGGCGATACCGGTATCGGTACAAAAAGTATCGCCCGATACATGTACCGGTACTGTACGCGCGTATGCCATCTCTACCGTACCTTTGGAGGGCGATTGGTAAGTTCACCATATATAATATTAGTATATATAAGTTATAGTTAGTATATATCATATATTATATAATTATATTATATATATATATATATATATATATATATATATATTATGACTACTTATATATATATATATATATACTATATGGGAAAATTGTCGTTTCAAATCACCTTTTGTGCGTTTGTCTGTGTCACGA
>JABUQX010107246.1:30000-32500 GCA_015478945.1 Trachelipus rathkii
TATATATTATATAGTTATATATATAGTTACTATATATATATATATATATCATAAATATAATTATATATATTATTTTTAACTAAAAATATATATATATATAATATATATATATATATATATATATATATATATATATATATATATATATATATATATATATAATATATATATATATTTATATATATATATATATATATATATATATATATATTATATATAATATATATATATATATATTATATATATACTATATATATATATACATAACCAATTCTTGAACAAACTTGACCTATGTTTCACCACTAGTCCTTCTCACTATAAATACACCACCTTCGCTTCTCCTATTGGTAAATCTGACCAAAACCTTATATCTCTTAATTTTAATACCTTCTCTCCAACAGCTTCCATCCTGCCCTATGCGTTTTTTTCTGGCACTTTTGATCGGTCCGATTGGGAGGCATTGCGTTGCTTCTACACTAATCATAATAGGTAGTGACTGCCTTGACTTCTGAAGACGCTTTCGCTTTTGCGCGCATAAACGTGGAGCCGGTAATCGTTGATCAGGATGAGCACGGTCACTCTTCTTCGACTAACATCTTTTTCCTCCCTCAAGAATCCATGGTTCGATGCGTGCTTGTTCTCTGGCATCTTCTGGCTAGAGACAGTTGGTATTCGGGTGTGGAAAAATTCACATTCTTCCAATCATCTCGCTAATTCTTGCATGTCAGCTTAGAAATCCGATGCGCCAGGGATGCTTCTTTTGACGAGGCAAGCGCGGACTTTTCCAACTTAACAGAAAGTGGCTGACTCTTGGCTCTCCTACTTGACCAATCTTTCTGGCCTCCATTGTCAAAAAACATGCTCTAAAACTTCTGCCAAATCCATTCCTTTCCTCTCTTATTCTTCTGGCTGATGGTTTTCTGTTTTGCTAGTACTGTCCAACTGAAAAGGCCAATCTCTCGGCCTCGCTATTTTCCTCTACTCAAAACAAGGAGATATCTGCTCATTTCCTCTTCTCCCCTTCTCCTCCAGGTTGTCCTATGCTTTTGGCCTGAGAATCTACATTTGATCGGGTGCATGGGCTTCTGAAATCTTTTATGAACGTAAGGAAGGCGGGTGGCGCGGATGTGCATTCTCTCTAGTTTCTGTAGGAGTGTGCTTCGTTTGACCCCGCCCTGCTCGTTCAAACTTATATTCTCTATGCCTCAATACTAGCACTTTCCCTCAGTGTTGGAAGAGCGCATATGTCAACCCTGTTCCGAAAAAGGAAGCGCGGCTCTGATGCCTTCTAACTATTCCTATAGTTTAACTTGTACTTGCTGTCTAAGCTCTTTGAAAACCCTTCTCACTCTCACTTTTTTAGACGCAATCTGGAATCTCATCCCTCTTTCCGATCGCCAGTTCCACGCTGGCTTTTCGGCCTCGAGGTCTAACTGGCGATATACTTTCCTATTAACAGATTTATTGGTTTTTCGCCCTTAGGAACTACGGGCAGACTTGCGTGGTGGCGCTTGACATATCCAAAGCATTTGAAAGGGTATGGCATGCGTTATATATATAATATATTATATATATTATATATATATTATAGTATATATATATATATATATAATATACTATTATTATATATATTATATATATATATATATAATATATATTTAATATATATATTTATATATATTATATATATATATCATTATATATTATATATATATATATATATATATATATACTATTATAATAATATATATATATTATATATTATAAGTATATATAATATATATATATTAGTATATATTTATTATATTATATATATTTATACTATATATATTATATATATATATATATATTAATATATACTATATATATATATATATATATATATATATATATATATATATAGTATATATATATATCTAATCAAATTTAGTACAAATACAAAGTTCAAGTTTTGAATCAATTTTTGGAAGATTCCCGCACAATCGTATTAAAGTTTGTATTGAAGATTTTACATATAGATATCCGAAATACAAAGCCACAGTTATTCAACGACAAACCAGAAGAAGTAAGATAAGAAGAAGAAGAAGATGAAGAAGAAGAAGAGAGCAACGTTAAATTAATCCTATAGATGTCTCCGCAAAACTAATAATTAAGCTTGAAATACATTAATTTAAAGACGTTCGTTGGCGCGCTTTCCCCAAACACGACAAAATCTATTGCAATTTTTAATGAATTCCAAGCAATAATAATACACTCGCCACATTACAGAAGGAATGGAGTTTCGCTCCTTTGTTTTATTTATTGCCATTAATGACAATTCTCAATACCTATTCGATGGAAAAGGGATCTCATGATCTCAAATGCTAGGACTTTATATTTAAATTTGAAATTATATATATATGTATATTATAATATATATATATATATATATTATATATATATATATATATATATATATATATATATATATAAATATAAATACAAAAAAAATATATTATTA
>JABUQX010107247.1:0-17724 GCA_015478945.1 Trachelipus rathkii
ATTATCTCACTCCTGAACCTCCTTACTCATCCTTCTCTCCTTTCTTTTGCTTCTCTCTACTTCTTCTAACTTCTTCATTCCTTCTTCTTCTTCTTTCTAATTAGTCTTAAATTTAACTATTATATTATATATTATCTAATAATATTTCTAAAATTATTTACATATGTGTTATTTTTATTTCTTTAATATAATTCATATTATAATTATTTCACACATTATTTTATTTATTATGAAATTATTATTATTCATCTATTAATTAATTCATTATTATTATCATTAATTATTTATCTATTACCCATCCTCTTAATCTATTATCAATTATTATTAATAATTATTCATTATAATTATATCATTATATCATTATATTATAGTTAGCTAGTAGTATGTAGTCAGCTCAGTACACAAATAGTCAGTCAGAATGGAATAGTCAAGTTAGAGTAGTCAAGTCCTAGTAGTCAAGTTAGTACAAGTTCCCCAGATCACCAGTCACCTCTAGATCATAGTAGTCCCAAGTGAACACAAGTAGTAGTGACAGTAGTTAAGATGTTAGAATCAATATATCTCTTTATGCCAGAATAACTATGTTTTTCACGATACATAATTCGAAATATATATTACATAAACACTATAGATAAACAATAATTAACCTCACTAATAATAATAGTGAATAGAACACTTTAACTCAATAAAGAAATCACCAATAAATAACACTACAGGCACCTTACAGCTCATATTATATATCACTAATAGCTATATAACTACTAACTGTGCATATAATTATCAATCTCACCTCGTATACCTATAATTACTAATATTCCTAACAAACAGTACCTATAGAATTAATGAACTCGTAATACTAGATATAGTAACTAGTATATATAGTTATTGTACTATATATTTTTTTTACTATAAACACTATATACATAATACATAAATATACTACATATCATCGAAGACTGTACCTGCTCACAACTACCAGATATAATACCTCATACCCCACTATATACTCACAAGCTAAATATATATCACCAACCTACTACTTCTATATATACTCATTACCTAAAATACCCTATTAATACGATATATATACGTGCAAATATATACTATATATTATATAATATAATACTAGTATATATAGTATATATATATATATAATACTTACTACATAATTTATATTTACCACACAAAACCAAATAATATCACCCATCGAATAAAAACTAGTAGATAAATAACCCTATACCACTCGCTCCACTACTCATCAACATATACTGTAACATACTCAACCTCCCAAGCCTAATATAACCCCCCTTCCATCCCGCAAGTATACCAATCAAAATATCATACCACAATTAGACAATGATAAAGATACTTAGGATGGATAATAACATTATACATACACCTATTTACCCCACCTCAAAATATAAAGCTCAATAAATATACAATATAGTAAACTTAAGTAGTATTATCATATATCCAATCCTATACCACTATACTATATATACAGATTACACCAACCACCACGGGCTGAGCACTATTTTCAAGGAGGGTCGCGCCAGGAAAACCAAAACATATAAAGAAACGCCACCCAATTAACCCAAGCGTAAGTACAACATCATCTCGAGAAGTCAGCGCCAGTTAAGGCCGGGTTTAACCAGAAGAAGGATAAGCCATTTAAAATCATAGTTGGAAAAACAGTAAAGACAACGCTAAGGAAGATCTCTCAGACAGAACAAGAACTCGTAGCCAGGAAAGAAAGAAAGGCACCACACATACGAAAAGTCCTGGCCGTTTTACCACCTACTCCATCGCCACCAAACTCTCATATGCGATTGGAGCAAGGCCCAACCCCGTGTATAATAAGCGAGGCGGCGACGCAAATGGAGCTGGACCATACGAGTGGCCCAATCCCTCCCCCACCCACTGAGCCAAATCATCCACCGTTGTAGCTAACCCGTATAGAAAAGAGATGAGTTCTGCCCAAGCCAACGTCACGATCGCAGAGATACGGCGTCAGTGGACCATTTAGAAGGAGAGAGCACCCGCATCGTTCTGACTAATCTGCGTAAGATCTTTCCCTGAGCGCTTCAACACACTAAGATCCATACGGCCACGCGCGCCGCTGGCTCGCGCAGGCCAACCCCCACATGGTTCCCAAAGAAGAGAAACAGTTTTCCCACCCTACAAGGGATGAATACGGAGGCGGCTGTACTGACAACTGGACCAAGTCACGCATAGCCCGACGGTAAAAAAACCTCTCCTCGCCAACCTGAACAGAAACAGCCACAGTTAATCTGTTTGAGGCCACCTTAGCAACTATTGAAGTATGAGGTTGTCCACATGACAAGTATTCGTGATAATGTAATGTACCGCATGATGTCTGACATATCTGTCCACCAGGAGAGACCCGGTTAGAACTAGACGTCGAAGCGAACCATATAGGAAAGGATTACCGGGGCCATGGTGGTTTTTGAAAGGATGGAACCACCTAAGTACCGAGAAGTTGCACGTTTTTGTAAAGAGTTGAATTCCTTGACCCAACAAGTATGTCATCTCGGCGGATAAACCCAACCTGGGAAACATCCCAATCCCTGAAGATGCGGAAAAAGAACAGAATCGGAAAAAGACTGAAGACGAGAAGGCAGACTCTTAGAACATGCAAAAAGATTCAGCGAGCAGATTTGAAGTGAGTAGAAAGAAGAGTGGAGGGTTGAGTCACTGTTAAAATAGGTTAGAACATAGTTGGATTAAGTACTCTCTACGAACACAGTGGATGACAAGTTAGGAATAAAGTTGGAAAAGATAGAACTGAGCTTTGCGGAACAACACACAATTAACAGGAAAGGAGGAAGAGGTCGCTCCAATCGACAAGATCCGATATGGAAAGAACGACTGAAATCTAAGTTCAATAAGGAATTAAAGCAAATTGCAGGAGGTAATCTGAAGGAAGGGAGCTTAAATAGAGCAGAGTGACGCGTGCAAAACCCGATCAAAGCTATTGGAATTATGATTCAAGATGCAGCCAACACACGCAAGACACTGCCAAAAATGTCACTGTAAAGGAGAGCTGAAGACCATCAAATCAGTTAGACTAGGAAAGTTATGTCACAGTTGACTCGAACGACGAAAAGCTCATAATGGATGATCTAGATAAAAGAAGGAACAAGAGACTCAAGAAAACTGAAATCCAGGAATGATGATGAGTATAAGAAGAGTTTTAACAAAGATTTATAGATAGAATAATCAAGTGAGACCCGCAATATAGGGCATAGTGGAAGGATATCAGAGCGGCTGCACTTTTTCGGAGATCGAGTTCGACATTATGCGCGCTCTTTCCAAGCACTGAGGAAAACCAAAAGTCAATTTATAAAAATGATTAAGACAATAAGAGAGTAGAGTTTCAGCATAAGCTCTGGTTATAATTCTAGAAATTACAGTCCTCATTATAATAGATATATTCTCTTGCTCACAGTAATATATAATAATAATAATAAATAATAATATAGACTATATAATATATATTATATAATATATAAGAGTCCTGGGTATTTACGTTTTCGTGGTTATTTATAAAAATATGCCCTCTGTGTTAATTGCACAAAGTAATATCTATATACAAACAATCGGATGACAATGCTAATAAAAATGCCTACTATTTGCTCAGAAGTAAACGGCTTAAGGGAATCTACTACTAGGTTAGGAGGGGGGTGGGGGGTAAAATCAAAATAAAAAAATAGGGTTATAAAAATAATAAAGGTAGAAATGGAGGTTTTCCTCATATATGTGAGTATCTATTATTATAGCCCCCCTCACTAGTTTTTTTATTAAACTATAGATCATGATACTATTTTACGATAGGTACTATAGCTCAATATAGATTAAAAAATGGACATAAAAAGTTCAGCGCCGTAAGGATGGGCTGTGTACTTATAATATTCAGCGATCACTAGAGAAAAACCCATTAGGTATATATAACTAGTGGCGAGTCGAGAGAGTAACATTATAGTATAATTGCTCAATAACTAGTTATAATACATCAATAATATCTCTGACTTACTATCCCTTTATATATATCACTACTCATAATATTATATTACCCTATACGATGAAGATAGTGTGAAGAGCCATTTAGACTAGATGACTATGATAAATATTAAGTTTAAGACTGACGCTCAGGTAATAGGTAGGGATCGGTAAGGATATATTACTGAAAGGGTTGTTTTGAGTATAAATATAACTTTCGGGTGCGTGGCTACTCGAAGGGACGGTTATCTATAATAAATCGCTACTAGCTATGGAAAGTATATTGATTGGCAAGAGTAGAACATCTATTAAGTGGAAGTGATATTCAGTAGACTACGTGAAAGAAGGATAAGTTTGCACCACCGATGTTAGACAAGTTGTGCGGGATAAAGGAGATGACTGATATATCAAAGTTCGCGCTTGTACATAAAGCCCCACCGCCTGCTGGTTGACTCGCTTTAGATTGTAGAGTAGAATGGGCTGTCGAGTTCCGTGAGATGAATATTTTTATGTGTAGAAATTTAGAATAATTATCAAATAGCTATATATTTTAATATTTTGTTGTTTGATAAGTCAAACAATTATTTCTGTTTATTGTCACGCCTGGATTGTTTGGGTCCTCAATCCTCCTGGTATGATTATGTTATGCTCGCGAAATGCATTGACGTCGTGGTTGTAAGGAATTGCGGATGCAACGACTAGATACGGGCGCCACGAGAAGGATAATGGTGCGAAATACAAGTTGGAAGGAAGTACTTGTGAGCTATGCGACGCTCAGACGGTAGACGTCGTTACACTTTTGTGACTGTCTTAAATCTAGAGTCCGTTCCTAGCCCTAGTAAGGTGATAAAGGGCAGTTATCTCGTTCTACCGTCTCAAGTGCCGAAAGGCGGGCATCGGTAGAAGCAGAAGGAGAGGGTGTACTGCGAAGGCGTGGAGGTAAGAAGGGTTGGGGTGGTGGGAAAAGAATGCCTGAACTGGAAAGGCAGTAATGAATTCTTGCGCGGAGTGATATGGAACAAAGTTAGTGGTATAGATAGTAAAGATAATCAGCTGAATGTACTGAGGTGGAATGAATAGTACTCGATATATAGTATAGAATGTGTTGAGGGTGTATTGAGTGCAGCTGTTGTATACTTGAGATATTACTATATAGTAATAAGTAGAAGATAAGGGGTTAAGGAGGTAGTCTGATATACTAGTATGAACATACTATAAGCATATGCGTTTTTGGATATAATATCATCGATGATATCTCAGTGACGGCGGGTCACTCGCTAATATCTATTGAACCTATCTATCTTAGTACCAGGAATGTTTATTTATAACTGGCAATAACTATCGAGTGAGTGACTATTGTTATATTACGGATCTAAAATAATGTACCTTACAAGTATGATACTAAACTTATATGTATGATATGCTTATTGTGTATGGTGACAGACGATTTTAAGTTTGGTTGTGGAGGCACGCAGATGTATAACGATCTAAAGGTTTGTGCTCCTTTATTTTTAGGTATGTTTTGGTTAGGTGCTTTTTGGATTAAGTTTAGGAGATTAGGTTAAGTTTACCCAAAAATTAATGTATTTAACCGCCTAAAGATTATTAAATAGTAATCGATACGTAAACTATTGATCTTATTCGCTCCCTAGGAGCTACAAGGCCACTATAAATTAGCATATATATATATATATACTCAGATTCCATTATTATGCATAATTTACTATATATATATTACACTGAGATTTGATCTGGATGTTGCCTATATATAATTATAATATCCTATAATATATATGTATAATATATATATGTATATAATATATACTGGATAGTACAGATAACTTATATATATTTTATTGAAGGGGGTTAGGCTTTGATCCTTGAAATATCTGCACCTTCTAAAGATCAATAGAAATTTGGATGTTGAACACGCAGCTGAGCGTTGTCACGCATACCAATGGCGGTATGCTTGTCCGAAGTGGCTTGCTTAGGATTCAGGCACGTCGGCTAAATTCGCCTGGAGGCAGCCTTGAGAAATTTACATGGATTCCTAGTATTGCAGCGAAAGTGGCAAAGCACTTTCGCTCCCAGATTGAAGCAAAATACGTCGCGATGGTTTTGTCAGCGTCACGGGTCTACATACCGCTCTCAGACCTGGAAGCTACGGGGCGGGTAGTAGCGTGTAGGCCGTCAGGTGATAGCTAGGTGGTGGCACACATTTAAGGTCACCGAGAGCTTCGACCACCGACCTTACGTGCAAGCCTCGGTCCGCACTCTGTTAGAATGCATTTGAGAAGTATCGGTATTCAGCGCGGTACAGGATGCGATCAGAGTAGTCCACAGAATTGAACTTGATTTGATTGGTTGTTTCAGCTTGATTTTGATAATTTTTCGGAAACCTCATTTTGTTGGGTAAGTTTTTCGTCAACTATTTAGGGTGTCACACGAAGTTTTGAAAAGGGTTATGAGTTTCTTATAGATTGTCTTGAATGACCTTCAATATAGAAGATTATAATGGATGTTGAAAAGGTGAGGCGTTGTTCAGATAAAGAGTAGAGGCGTTTTTCTCTTCTCCTGGATGTTGCTTAGGATTCATCAGTGGTACTAGCAGCCTCCCTGGCGACAAATGATCTGTTCTACACACTGCATCATATATTCTAATCTACTATTACTATATTATATATATAAAATAGCTATATAATATATAAGTATAGATATAATCTCAGTAGTATAGAATATCGGTCAAGTACTCAACCTATACTATATATCAGCTATTACTAATAGGTATATATATTATATATACCATTTATATTCATAATATATTAAGTCATGATTAAGCCTTACACAAACAGTTATTTGAAACACTTTAGATATATTCATGTATATAGTAGTAACCTTAAGTCTATATACAGAAGTTTAGTGGTAGTAGATAATAATATATATATACTATAGGTATGTTTTTATTAGTAAAGATGCATCCAATGTGGATTTTCAAAATGTTATCTAAATTACTGTAATATAAAATTTTAGTTAATCCAATTGCGCTTAAGAATAGTTTCTTTTCAAAAGTTGTAAATGAAAGTTTGAGGGTTGGAGAGGAAGGTTGGTTTCGATAATTCTTGTAAATTGTATAGGGAGGCTGCTTTGATTTTGAGGAATTACATCGTATATGGGTAAGTGACAAAACTTTTTGTGGCTATTTTTTTAGCCTTTGCAGCACATATGTTCTATGGTGATAGGGGTGTTTTAATAATCCCTTGTTCATTTATGTTAATTTTGAGAGTGAGCTCTCCATTGAAGGGATCTTTGTCGATCATACGGATATTCATATCCTGAAGAAGGAACGAAAATATTGCACTCTAATGATATATTTCTATAAATCCCATACATTTATCTACAAGAGGGTGGAAAACGCATCTTTCCTTTCACTGTCAATCCATTCGGTATCAGAAACACTGGCATTCTAAGACTCTCAGCTAATCTATTCATTCGCTTAGTGTCTTCTTTGTTCCTTCAATTATTTCTTCAATTTTTTTTGCAACATGTGCCTCTTTCTCTGGAATGCTGATGAAGATATTGGCACATGTTTGCAACTTTCATTTTCTGCAGTTGGAAATCTTCTGAAATTTCTGATGAGAAATTCGTTGATAAATTTTTCCTGCAAGCGTTAGCTTAATGTGATTTAATTTGATCAATTGTCCTCCTGAGCATAATTTAAACTGTCTGTAATATTGAAAGGTTTCCACAGTTTGATAAGTTGATTCGGATCCTCAAAAAGAATATTACGAATCCGTGTGAATGTTATCTGTATATAATTAGCTTTGAAACATCGAATCACTCCTTGATCAAAAGGTTGAAAAATTAAAGTCGTATTGGCTGGAAGAAAAACAACTTCCACATTCTCATTAGCAGTTTTAAGCTCTTCTGGATGACCGCCAGCATTGTCAAGTGTTAATAATACTTTAAATGGTATTCCTTTATTTGCAAGGTAACTCGACTTCTGGAACGAAACACTTATGAAACCAGTCTATGAATAAATCGACTGTGACCCAAGCCTTTTTATTGGACTGCCAGAAGACTGGCTATAGATTTTTATTTTTTCCTTTCATACGTGAGTTTTCTGATTTATGAAGGAAGCCAAGATTTATTAAGTGGCCAGCTGCATTCCCACAAAATAATATAGTCAGGTGACCCTTTGCTGCTATGAGGCCTGGGGCTCTCCTTTCATTTTTAGAAATGCATGTGCGATCTGGCATTGTTTTTCCAGAAAAGGCCCGTTTCATCAGTATTGAAAGGAGAGTATCACGGGCTCTCGTGCAGGTGGGTTCACTTGCCTTGAGCTCGTGGTAGCCTGAAGGGCAGTTTTTTGTCTGCCTGTAGGGACGGCATATGCCCTTTGTTGGTGAGGTCCGCTCTCAGTAACAAAACAACAACAAAAAAAAAAAACTATTGAAAACTTGATGAGGCAGGTACCCTTTAAAAGGGGCCTTTATAGCTTTATCATCAATTGAAAAAGTTCTTTCTGCTTCATTGTCTGCGGATGTCAATTCTCCTGTTGTTGAATGTTTTTTAAGCAAAAACGCTCCTTGAAATTATCAAACCAACCCTGGCTAAATTTATACTCTTTGTCATTTTAATTTTTAAACTTAATTATATAGAGTGTTTTTTTTTTTTTTTTACCGTTATTCCTTCGCAGGGCACTCGTTTTCAATTTATGTCTTAACCGTTATTATCCTTCGTAGGGCAACTACTTCGTTTTCAATTTAATGTCTTTGGAGGCCAGATATTTATGAGCCCTGTTCAGATTTTAACTAGCAAGCGTTATCATCATTTGGGGCTAGACGGCTTGGACATTTTAGATTGAGAACTTAAAGATCCGTATTGTATACTGCTGATTTCTAAATTTCTATTTCTCCTTAACGTGAGTTTATATTGTTCGAATTGTCAATTCATTTCTCCCTTATTTGCATCCATTCAACAATTATTGTCATAGAAGAGCTGGCTCTAATTAAATTTAAAATTTTTATTTTCTCTTCCAGTGATATACAGAGGGTTTTTTTTTGTTTCCTACCAACAAATCTATAGCTCATATATAAATATATATATATATATATTATATATTATATATATATATATATATATATATATATATGTATTATATTAGTGTACTAATATATCTGTTTTTTTTATTTACTTTTTTTTTGAGTAAGTGTAGCAGGGGTTTGATCAATACACTGGGGTGGCTATACGTGTCACTTAACTATCTTATTTGGGTACGTTGTTCAACAGAGGGTTTGTCCCTAACCGCGCCGATTTTTTATGAAAAATCACAGGATATACTCTAAGAAAATCGTAATAGAAGAATAAGGAGACGAACCGTGTGAAAACATCTTTTGGAAAAAACAGTTACAGCCTCTCATAAAAAGTTGTAAAAAACCCATAAGATTTATGTTATTAAAAACAAACAAAAATTATATATGTTTCTTAATTATCACTAGTTATTACTCTAAAAAAAATAATAATGAAAGAAATAGTAATGGTATAATGACTGACGTCTTTAGGACAAAAAAAGTTACAGCCTCTGAAAGTTCAAAATTTTCCCATAGACTTTCTATAAAAATAAATTAGTGGGTCTCGTGCTCGTTTTAGGGCATCCTATGACCATAGGTTTTATGTATCACAGATTTTTGTTACGTTCTATCAGCATAGATTTTCCTGTCGTATACGCTAAGGAAAAACTTATCAATAAACCTGACTTAGGAGGGCCTGAATGAGAACCAAAACTGGATCGAATCCCATATTGAATAAGAATCTATGGGATTTTTAAGGAACACCTTTGAAGATGCTGTAACTTTTTTTCGCCTAAAGAGGAGCGAGCAAATATAATTCGTTTACGACTAGTTCTGTACATTATTATTTTTTTAGAGTATAATTCGCTGTGATTCATTTCATAATTAAAAACGGGGGTGAAACATCTGTGGTTAAATTTAAATCTTATTTTTTATTATTTCTCTTTTACCATGATATATGTATGTTTGCTGCTTTTTATTATTTCTATTGAAGTTGTTGTATGTTTTTGTTTTTTGTTATTGATAAAATAATATATTTTATAAATTGCTGTATAGATTGTAATAAAATTTAAAAATGTTAATCATTTCAGCATGAGCGAGAGGAAGCCATACAAAACGCTATAATGGCCGAGTGATGACCAGACTTTAATGCAAGTGGACTGAGTTAACGTACACGCTTTATTGTACCACGACTTAGAGGATGCCTATAGAGTTCTGTAAGAGTTGTATATTTTCATTTTCTTTTCATTTTAATATTGATTCTGACATTTTGGCAAGAGTTTTATAACTTTTAGTATTTGTGAATATAGTACCGAGTATTTAATTTCAAAATTTTAAATATTCATTTTTTGCAATTTTATAATTTTTATAATTATTTTAATATATGTAGGGGTTAATGTTCTTGGTTGCCAGAATTTGTAATTTTTATTTTTTGTAATATATTGATAAATTATTAATAGAAAATTTTTCTTATCTTTTATTAACCATGGTGATAGCAAGACCACTTTGCTATAAGACCATATTCTACGAGAGAGAGGGACGACTGTGCCTTAAACTTTACTATAAAAAAGATGTAGCTAGTCTTTTTTTCATCATGGATACTCATCCTTTTTTATTATTGATAAATTGATCAACTATCATATCTGCATATATCAATAGACAGTATATGATACCGTAAACTCGATATCATCTAAATATTGATACAGGTATGTAATGAAGAGTAAACTCCACACATCACGTACATGGATAGGAGAGGGGTTGAATACCGCTCTGTTTGGATAAATAATTGTGTTTGCGCTATACTATTCACAATTAATACAATGGAATTTTGCACTATCATCGGCTTAGATAATAATCCAGCCTATTGCTATAGCCTCAATAGTTATGATGTTATATTACCTTTAAATAAAAGAATAATAATTCAAAAAGTAAACTTTGGCAAAATCAATCATTGAAAGTATTACATTTATTATCTTAAAGATAGTTAGGGTTTTAGTTATTTTGTAGAGTAAATTTATTATTATATAAAATTACTCTTTTCTAAGATTGTTTATTTGATTTTTATTACATTATTGAAATTAATTATATGTTTTACTGTTGATTTTGTGTTCATAGTTTCTGTAGAGTAGAAATTGAAAGTGTTTGAGTGGAATCTAGAAATTTTTAACAAAATACTTTTTTATCAGCTTATTTTAATTTAATGTTATTAAAAATATTAATTGGTAAAATATTTTTTTTTTCACTTGTATGTTATTATCTGCGCAAGATTCTTTATTTCTTTTTTAAAATCCATTGTGAATCTTCAATTAGTTTTTTACTTGCTAATGATAATTTTATCATTAAAAAAAAGGGAGAAAAGATTTCGTATGTTATGAATAGTTTTTACACTTCATTTTCAACTCATTTAAGAGTGGTAAGTATTTATTTGTCGTAATTTTAAAAAACTGCTTAGAATATAAATTAATTACAAAAAAATGTGAAATATTTAATTATTGAGATCGAGTGTTACTGGACGTATGGTTTGAGTTCTGGAGGTGATAGGGTAATAGATCTGTGACAGAATTCACCCGTGGCGCTTAAGGGGTCGATTTTGGATAAATTCCACGAGTGGTTGTATGTGGCGATTGCGGCTTAGAATGTGAATGTTTGTTACGCGTATCTCACTCACGAGCTAGATAATAAACTTGGTCTGCGCGGAGCTGAGGGCTTCGGTGCGCGCAGACGTATCGATGACACTAAAATTATTAGTATTAGTATAGTATTCTTAGTATATAATTGGGCATATATTAAATATGAGTATAATAAGTACTTATATGAGGTAGGTAATAGGTTAGTATATTATGTTATAGTATAGTGTTGTTTGTATAGTATAAACATTTAAAGTTAATTGCTGATTTACTCTGTGTTGAGTATTGGTGTTGTTGTTTTTTTACATATATGGTGGTGCCCTTCTGGAGATATTGTATAAAATTTTACCGGCGAAATAGCCACATATTAGGTCTTCGGGTTTGTTAGGTTCCTTGGTGTTTTCCACCCTCTGTCTCACGCGCACTATTAGTTGCTTCTTTGCGAGGTGCTCGTAGTCGATGCGTATATACATAAACCGTTTGGTCGGGGATCGAGGGTGGTGCCGTCGGCTGTGCGCTTGGACGAAGCAATAATCTTCATTTAATCTTCTTTTTTTCCTCTTCGCGCGGAGTGGACGATGCTTGCTCATTCACCGTTACGTGTCGTGGGGGACGCTACTATTTCACGCCAGACATGATTGCTATCGGGCTGATCCACCACGTCAGAGATCGTATTCCGCGAGACCTTCAATCCAATTGTGATCTGTGTCGTAGGAATGGCCGAGGACTGTGGTTTGAAGCTTGCCGACCGTCTCTTGGTCTATTGAGGATGCAGAAGGAGAGATATTCCAGGTTTGTGAATGTCTTCTGCCCGGAATCTTGTTTCTTAAAATAAGGATGGGGTTAGGGCGGCTACTAAAAACTCCCGCACGTTTCATACGGCTGCCTATGAAGGAACTTATTGCTCTTGCCGCCGTTTGGCCCAACTACTCTTCGCATGAGAGCAAATGGAAACGGCTCGGATGGAGTATAGCTGCTCGCGAGGTTTGGCCTTGGGAGATTAGAAACTTTACAGTGTTTGATTGGTGCATGAGCATATGCGAGTCCTGTTGGGTGGGTTCTCGGTGCATACTACAAGGGAAGAGAAATCTGATTCGTACTTCTATTGGGTCCCTCTCCAACACGTGGATGGATATGTATGCTATAGATCTGTTTCAGAAACATGCTGGGGGTTACGAAATGTGAGTTAGCAGAATGGTCGGGTCATGCTGGCTGAGTCTACCAGATGAAGTTTAGCGCATATATCGGCTCGTAGATAGAGGTCCGGTGGATAGCAGTTTCTCAATCGAAGTGAGATATTAGGAGCAAGGCTTGATATTCAATCTTCGTCTGCGATGGGATATGTGGCTTACGGGTGAGAGAAGTTGGTATCGTTGCTCGGGTGGTCGTACCTGTGCATTAGCTGACTGAGGCGGCTATCTTGAATAAGCTGAGAACTGGGTTCGAGGATCTTAGGCTGCGTGGTTCTGTGAAGATGAGTCGTGGAGTTGACTGAAGTGAGACTGCAGATCTAAGTGATTACCCGTATTCATTCGAGACGCACGCAGGAGTCACACGACTGTGCGTAAGACAGAGTGTATGTACGAGGCTTGTGTGTAGATTTAAGTCGTTACATGTGTTAGAGACTGCGAGTTTGCCGAAACATCTCCGATTCTGGAGTCGTGCGCCGTGTTGTGCTGGGTTTGTGTTCTCCTCATTGCGGGCGGACGGATCCGGTGTTTCCGAAGCCGCATTATGCTGTTGGCTGTCTTATGGTCTGCCACGAGTTGAAATGTCAGAGTACCTCTCTTAGCCGTATCCCTTTGCTCTCGCGTCGCATGCTATTTCAGTCAACTGCAGCGTGCACGCAGTATCTTAGAGTGGGGGGACTTTTGGTGTGTGACGTATCCACTAAGGGGAGATGTATGATCAAAGATCGCAAGGACTGGCTGCCGTGGTGACACAGGCTATTGTGCATGAAGCGGGTAGGAGGATGGGAGTCAACACGTACTGCCTGACTGGACGCAGATCGTTGCGTCGCTCGCCGCAAGGGGGTAGTAGGATTGATGTCGGTTCGGTCAGAGTCTATATATAGGGTATGCTTTATGATGCCACTTGCTCAGCCGGCATCAGTGTTCTTGTGCCTTCCCGGTTCGTGTGTGCCTTGTCACAAGCGCCGTTCTACTTGCCTTTTTGGCAGTTACGCAATTCTTTTTCCCACCCCACCCCACCTTACTGACTCTACACGGCCTTCCGCAGTACAGCCTCGTCCTTCTGCTTCTAACCCGATGCCCGCTTTCGGCACTGGACGGGTATGGAACGAGATAAAATCTGCCTTTTATCAACTTTACTAGGGCTATGGACAACGATAAAACCTTTCGCTCAGCGGGGATCCCTCCTCAACTTTCGCCCTTTCTCTCAGTGGTTTCTCGGCGCCATCTGTCGCTTCCTCACGCGAATGGATTGAGGTGAGGCCAACCTGTACTTTCGGGATTGGATGCAAAAAGTGTGAATAGAACTGTGAAACTTAATCTTGTGGGGCAGACCTTGCAGACTGGGAACTCGAAACAGCGCATTAGTCGTAGGAGCGACGGGTGGTGTAGTGTGGTGCTCTGGTTCTGTCTGTGTCTCCACTTATAGTAAAGCACAGTTGACGCTGCCTTCGTAGATATAGTATGTGTCAATCTTAAATTACCCTTATCCTTGATCGATTCTCGGCATCTAGGGCTTCTCGGATTTTACGCCACCAACCTGCTTGGCACAGATTCCTCCGTCCCCCTTCCTGGTCGTCAACTCCTTTTCGCTGCTAATGGCTCTTCCATCCAGGTATATGGAGAGCGATTGTGTACGTTGGATCTGTCTCTCCGCCGCCCGTTTCCATGGGTTTTTCTCGTCGTGAAGTGACACACGATAGCCCATCCGTCGGCGCTGACTTTTTGGTCACCATTTTATCTTATGGTAGATTCCGTACTAGACGGTCTAGTTAACTTGGCGATACTCTCTTTTACATTCCCGACGGTTCCCAAGGTTCTTTTCTGAAGCTAAAGGGTCATTTCTGCATTGCTCCGGCCATCTTCGTAGTGTCTCCCTTCTTAGCTATATCGCATGCAGAGGATTTCCTTCTTTATTGGCAATCCTTGCTCTTCCAAATACCCGCTTCTTAAGCCATAAATTTTACCAATGTGGAACATCATAAAAGAGACCACTGGCCCGCACCCACTGTTGCTGAGCTCGCCAACCTTCCTCGCTGATAAAAAACTCAAAGCCGCAAGGCTGAAGTTTTTTATCACATGTTTTTCAACTTGGCATTTGGTGGCGCCCATTTCCCATAGAGTTGTTGGTTCTTACTTCCGCTACACATGGGTTCCTCAAAGGCACTACGGGGGGATGATTGGAGACCCGTGGGGATTTTAGGGCTTTTGAATTCTGGGCCACCCGTACTCCAGATAGATATGCTTTCCGTGCATCACATTCACTCATTACGTCCCACCTGTGGCGAAACGTACTCAAAATCTTCTCCTCTTTGGATTTAATTCGGGCGGCCTATCATTCAGATACCCGTAGCTCGGAGGACGTTCCCCTAGACAGGCTATAATTAACCTCGGTCCTTTGGCCTCTTTGGTAAACAAGAAATGTCATTCGGTTTAAAATTGCAGCCCGTCCTTCCGATGATTCATGTTTCTATCCTGCCGTGGTCCTTTCCTTTTGCTTTTTGGGCATATTTTAGAATGATCTTTTAGTGCGCTTCCTCCCTCTCCTGAAAGCATTGCGATTACCCTAACGTGCCCCGTCTTGGTAAAAGGTTGGATGGATGCGGGAATTCGTCTCAATCCTACCAGGTGCGGGGGGTATTCGGTGCGTTGGGGTCTTATCCTTACGGTTCCTTGGTTCACCACAGTCTTGCAGAGGGTAATTTGCCCTCTTGTAGAACCGTGTCGCCTGTGCTTGGCTTATCCCGCTTTTCCTCTTCCCAAGAAAGTCAAAAGCAGAACTTCGTCAAAATATCTGGGGAATCGATCAACTATTATCTTTTTTAGATGGCCTGGTTTACTGTACAACGACGATTCCCTAAAATCAATCGCGGCAGCCCTCTTAGGCGCTTACCGCACTTCATTCGTCCCTAAATTAAACAGCCAGGCAGCCCATTAAAGATTAAAGGTCGACTTCATCGGCAGCGGTTCTGCTTTGAGGGCGCTTCCCAAAGACAAACTCCCTCCGCCACATCACTCTTTTAGTTTTCATTGTTCTTTTTCCATCAGATACCGTCACCAGCCGAGAGTGCAGAGGTCGATTGCCTCCGATTTTCGCTGTTGGTGCGTGTGCCTTTAGCAAGTTTCAGGGTTTGATGGTGCCATTTTGGCTGCTGCTTGCCGTTCTTTTTCCGCCAGCTGCACATACCCAGCCCGAAACAAGGTATAGTGCTTTTGGAACGGGAGTGCTTGCCTAATGTAATTCTTGCGTTGCGCCATTTTAGGTATTTTTCTTTTGCGAGGACGGGAGGTTTCAACATCCTACGGACCACAAAAAGCCGCATGCTACTTTTGGCGATGGCTTCACGGCATGTGAACGTCACCACTTTCGCCCCCGTGAATGAGCGTCGGTCATCTTTTGAATTTGTTTCTCGCAGTTTACGACAGACATGCGTCACATCTCCGGAGTGGAAATAATTTCACCGCGGATGCTCCTTCTCGGATTGAAATTAACGCTCTTTCTCCGCATTCCTGACAGTTGTGATTACGTTGCCGTATGGACACGTGCCGGAGGAAGAAATATCGATCTTCAGCAGACTCTTCTCTCTACAGCTTGCAGTGTGGCCTCATCTTCCGGGGCATATGAGAAGAGGAGACTGCTTGTGTGACACTTCAACAGGCCACCCTCGCCCTTTCATTCCAAATTCTCTTCGAAGGCAGTCTTCTGCAAATCTCCATTCGCCTTTCAAATCACCACCCTGCGGGTCGCACGGCTTCACGCAAACAAGTAACAGCTCGTTTTGGTGTGGCTATAAGTTACGGACTGATGTAGCGAATTTGGGTCACGCCTGCAGATTTGTCAAGCTTAAGGGTGCAAGACAGAGACACTAAAGCTGCCCCCTTAGGGCCCCTTCTTCGCCCTGGGTCAACGTTTTGAAAGAGTTCAAATCGACATTGTTGGACCTCTTTCGCCCTCTTCTACCTTCTCATGGCATGCGATTTATCCTCACCTGTATCGATTGGTTCACTCGTTGGACCGAAGCCTATTCCGTCTCTCTGTTGCTACTGCAGAATTCGTATAGCTAAAAGCCTTTTCTTGTTTCATTTGGATCTCTCGCGGTTGGCAATTCCTCTCCGGTCGGCCACGACGGATCAAGGTCGCGTTAGCGAACCTAATTATTGTGTAAGTTTTGATAGCATAATTGAAGGGTTCTTGCAGAAAGATCCATAACAATTCTGATTTTACACCAGCTTCCCATCGTATCTCGAATGGGATTTGTGAGAGGTTCCACAGTCAGCTTAAAGCTTCCTTGCTCTCATGGGCACATTTACAGAACATCTGGACTGAGGCTCTTTCTTTGGTTATGGCTGGGTATTCGCACGGCCGTTAAAGGAGGATCTTCAGTGTTCAGCTGCAGAACTTGTTTATGGCACTACACTTCGCCTGCCTGGCGAGTTCTTTTCTCTCATCTTTTTTTCTTTTCCCCGCCGTAAACTTGCAGATCCCCACCTATACCTCACCCGTTTGAAACTCTGTGCCCTCTCCTGGAGACATACTCTAACCCACCAGCAAAAGGGTGCACTCTTACATTTCAGAAAGATCTCTTCTTTCTGTAAAAACCCATGTTTCTAAGTTCAGTGCATGACTCCTACCTGTTTCGCCCCTCCCCAAGCAAGTACGATACGGGGCCCTTCCGGTTTTACTTCGGAAGGAGGAAGTTCTTCAAAGAACAGCTTCCAACAGCCTACTCGTACCGAAGTTTATATCGATTTGATCGTCTCAAACGCTGCCTATTTTGAGGCAAAATGCTCCGGACGTTCAGTCCTGTGTGTTGCAGG
>JABUQX010107248.1:0-2500 GCA_015478945.1 Trachelipus rathkii
GTTGTACTTCGTTCCGGTCTCAGGAGGGGTGGTTGCTTCGTTTCACATTGTAGTGAAACGCTTTCCTTTTTCTGCCACTCACCTTTACAGATTTTAATTCCTTGTTTGATTTAATTGAGACATTGGTTTTACTGGATCTGACTACAACTGCTCATTTAATTATGAAACTCAGGAACGAGGGAGTTAACTTCGTTATCATTAAATATTTTTATAATATTTGTATCTTTTTGTTTAATTTCTTTTAACAAGGACTCTACTTCCTCCACTAGATCCTTTACATAAACTGGCATCACTTTATTATTGTCTGTGAGCTGCTCTATCTGGCCAAGGCAATACCGACTTGTGCCTTGAGGGATGAAATGGCTTGAACTATAGGCTTAGATTTTTTATTAACTTTATCAAGAAGGGCTTGTATCTCTGGGTCAGACATTTTCGCTGAAATTTGGCTAGAATGACCCAAGGACAAATGAAACTTTGAAGAAAGATGAAAATGAAAGATGGCCTACCACCAGGCCAAATTATTTGATTTGAATTTTGAAAAGGTCTAGAAGACCAAAAAAAAATTAAAATTTTGAAGTTGAAATCGATCTAGGCCAGGGGCGTAACTAACGGCCCCGCAGACCCCGCGGTGCGGGGGGGCCCACGCAGGTATAGGGGCCCATAATTGTGAAGGCCAAACATACGAAATAATAAATGAAATATGAAAAAATACATAATTTACATAACATATATATATATATATATATATATATATATATATATATATATTATATATATTTATATATATATATATATAATAACAACATATATATATTTATATATATTTTTATACATATTTATAGATATATATTTTATATATATATATATATATATATATATATATATATATATATATATATATATATATATATATATATATATATATATATATATATATATATATATATATATATATATATTTTTTATATTTTTTTTTTTTTTTTTTATCTTTCTTATATTTTTCCCAAAATGTGGGTGGATTGGGCCATCACAAAAGAAAAGCAGTAGCAGAACATGACACAAGTCGAAGAAAAGCTGTGCCGCACCCCTCAATACCAATTAGTACAGGAGCTCGTCACAGACAGAAAATCCACCCTAGAGCATCATGGGACAGCGATGGACCCTCACTATGGTAGATCGTCAATGTAAGGGTTCATCCCTTGGCCCAGGTGGGCCACAACCATACCCCCTCACAATCCCCCGCCATTCACTCCTGTTATACACCTTTCTTCTCGCCTCTACCAAACTCAGATTTCTCTCCTTCAAACATTCGTTTACTGACTCAATCCACTTTTTCTTCGGTCTCCCCGCCGGTCGGTTTCCAACACACTCGCCACTATACATTCGCTTAACCAACCGACTATCATTCATCCTTTCCATATGACCAAACCATCTCAACATACTTTCATTTATTCTCTCATTTACCCCTTTCTTCACACCACACCACTCTCTAATACATTCATTCCTCTCTTTATCAATTCTTCTCACACCTAGCACACCCCTAAGATTGTCCATCTGAACACATTGAACTTTAGATCTATACTTCTTATTCCAGACCATAGTCTCACTACTATACAATAACACAGGTAACAACATACCCTCATGTAAAACCCTAGCACACTCAAGACTTAGTCCCTTTACATTCACCAACGATTTAATTGCACCAGCCACCTTCCTGCCATTCACAACTTTCCTACTACACTCTGCATCGTCCGTTCCCTTCTCATCCAACATATACCCTAAATATTTAAACTCAGACACTTGTTCCAGCTGCTCACCATCTAACATAACTTCACACTGAGGAGTGTCCTCACTCACAACCATAACCTTACTCTTATCCACGTTTACTTTCAAGCCCCTCCTTTTACACACCCTGCCAAATCTCTCTACCAATCCTCTCAAACTCTCTTCAGATTCGCCACACAGAACCAAATCATCGCATATAATAGGTAGGGCACCCTCCACTCATCTCCATTCTCCACTATTCTTATTTCTGCCATCCCCACCTCTATTATTTCATAACCCCGACCATATACAATTTAGACTAGCACCAGACATAACACAACCTGTCTTACTCCGCTATTAATCCTAAACCAATCACCATTGACACCATTTATTCTTACACACGCTTCACTATCGTCATATACATACTTTTGATTCCATTCAGAAGCAGACCTACCACCATTACCATATATCACTAACACCTCCATAAACCTTCTAATTAACTCTATCCCTTACACCTGTTACCAAATCATAATAACCTAAATACAATTTATTCTTCTTCTCCCTCATTTTCTCAATCATTTGTTTCAATGTAAAGATTTGATCCACACATCCTCTACCACTCCTAAACGCACTTTGTTCTTCGCAATCAGTCCTTCAATTACTCGACACTCTTTCGACAAGAAATGCCAGCTTTTACCTTTGCCTTTATATCAGCTTGTTCCCCTACCTGGGTTCT
>JABUQX010107248.1:7500-10000 GCA_015478945.1 Trachelipus rathkii
AGACCTAACTTTGAAATTGAATATTTTGAGGAAAGAATGAAAGATGGCCTACAGCCCAAATTATTTGATGTTGTAAAGCTGGTCATTGAGATTAGGTAGTAATGACCGCTTCTAGATAAGGATGAATGAGAATTGCTGTGAGTTTTCTTCTTTATTTCCTTAATCCTATTTTACAAAAGCGGGTTGGACCCCTGCCCTAAAAAACAAAAAACAAAGAATTAGAACAGGGTAAACCTAGTTATTACTATTCTACATATGAATCATATACTGCAGGAAGAATTCCTACAGAATATGAAGCCTATGCAGAGTAGTAGTACAAATGATTATCAGTTTGGGAGGGGCTGTTTCATGTATATGCATACACAGGCAGGAAAAGGATCCTCCCTGGTATACATTTGCATGAAGCAGCATTACATTTGATATGAGCGTGGGGCTGTTTTATGTATATGCATACACAGGCAGGAAAAGGATCCTCCCTGGTATACATTCGCATGAAGCAGCATTACATTTGATATGAGTCTCACACAGACACATATATACATATATTAAAAATTGCCTATGTTGTTGTAACTTCTTTGACTAGAGAGAGAGAGAGAGAGAGAGAGAGAGAGAGAGAGAGAGAGAGGAGAGAGAGAGAGGAGAGAGAGAGAGAGAGAGGGGGGAGGGAGAGAGGAGAGAGAGAGAGAGAGAGAGAGAGAGAGAGAGAGAAAGAAGAGAGAGAGAAAAGAGAGAGAGAGAGAGAGAGAGAGAGAGAGAGAGAGAGAGAGAGAGAGAGAGAGAGAGAGAGAGAGAGAGAGAGAGAGAGAGAGAGAGAGAGAGAGAGAGAGAGAGAGAGAGAGAGAGAGAAGAGAGAGAGAGAGAGAGAGAGAGAGAGAGAGAGAGAGAGAGAGAGAGAGAGAGAGAGAGAGAGAGAGAGAGAGAGAGAGAGAGAGAGAGAGAGAGAGAGAGAGAGAGAGAGAGAGATTTGCTGTGACCCTACTGCACTACAATCACCTCTCCTTGAGCCTGTACGTAACCCATAAGCCCGCTCTGGGTTAGATATAGTAAATACCAGTCTATGCGACTGCTATTTACTATATTGTTGCTAAAATATATTTTAAATTCTCTAATTCTAACATTTTGGGGCTGTTCACTTCTGCGCTACTATTACCCAGCTTAGCCTCTCTTTGGGCCTGTACGTAACCCACAAGCCCGCTCTGGGTTAGATATAGTAAATACCAGTCTATGCGACTGCTATTTACTATATTGTTGCTAAAATATATTTTAAATTCTCTAATTCTAACATTTTTGGGCTGTTCACTTCTGCGCTACTATTACCCAGCTTGGCCTCTCTTCAAACTGCTATGTGAGGCGCATGCCCGCTAGGGTTGGTATGTGAGGAATAACAGCCTATCCCAGAGCTGTTATTTCCCACATTATACTTAAAGATACATGCAACTCTTAATCTCCACCTAGTTTTCTCCTTACTCTAGCCTCTAACCCCTAAGTTTGGCTAATTGCTTGAAACGCTACTTAAGCCTACCGCAAATTTTACACTGGCATGCATGAACACTTCCTTTGTTTTCCTACTAGATTGTAATTCTCTAATTCTAACATTTTTGGGCTGTTCACTTCTGCGCTACTATTACCCAGCTTGGCCTCTCTTCAAACTGCTATGTGAGGCGCATGCCCGCTAGGGTTGGTATGTGAGGAATAACAGCCTATCCCAGAGCTGTTATTTCCCACATTATACTTAAAGATACATGCAACTCTTAATCTCCACCTAGTTTTCTCCTTACTCTAGCCTCTAACCCCTAAGTTTGGCTAATTGCTTGAAACGCTACTTAAGCCTACCGCAAATTTTACACTGGCATGCATGAACACTTCCTTTGTTTTCCTACTAGATTGTAGGCATTCTTTTTGATACGCTATTCAATCTAATGCGTTTCCGTTGTAACCTATTTCTAAACTTCAGCTTTAGGCTCCACCGACTAGTCTAGGTTCGCCTAACTTTGCTCTACTTTACCTAAAAATGTACTTAATAGGCTGCCCCTTTTTCTAAACTCACCTTGTTTGGGTTTAATTATTTTATTAGCACTTAATTGCTTGTATTGGTATTTTAATGTTGTAATTTTGTTATTATTTTGCACTAATTCCGAAGAAGGAAGCTACATGCTGTTGCGATTTTGAAAAGTGATAAATCGGCGGCTTGGAAGCGTGGTTTAGGTCCACGAAACTACAACCACATTTTAAACATAGGGTGTGTTCGGCACTGCAGTTTAACTCTGTAGTTCAGCTCTGTAGTTCAGCTCCGTATAGATGTTTTTTCCACTTCCACAGAGAGTACCTCTCCACAATGTGAATTTTGAAAAGGTATAGAAGACCAAAAAATTAAATTTTGAGGTTGAAAATGATCTAGGCCTACAAGGCCTAAGTTTGAGCTTGAATTTTTTGAGGAAAACACTGAAAGGGAATGGTTAGGCAATGATGCATTGCTTCTCTAACTCTCATACCTAATTTT
>JABUQX010107249.1:0-27095 GCA_015478945.1 Trachelipus rathkii
AATATATTTTATGAATCTTCGTGGCCTTTATAAATAAGTATAAAGTGAACCATTATAAAGATTAACCCGTCTTTTAGGGTCGAGGACAGATCCACGCTTTTTTCGACTCTGTCCCGCTTCTTTAAAATAAGAAAAAAATCCTCCCTTCTAATCACTTAATTTTTTCTGAGAAGTATCACCTAATAAGCTTTTTTATCAGTAGACGATATCTGTACTAATAAGTACTATTTTGTATATGCTTTACTTGTTTGCGAGAGAGACTAAATGATTATCATACTTATCCGTTGAGAAAGAATATCATCATTTATAAATATATAATAATAAAATATATATATATAATATATATATTATTCCAAAAATAATATAAAATGAGATTACATAATTAAATTCCAAAAATAGATTCCAAAATATGATATTAATAATTAAATTCCAATATAAGAAAGTAAAATAAATTGCAAATTAAAAAATAAAATATAATAAATAATAGATTCCAAAATAAAATTCCAATATGAGATTCCATAAATTAATTAATATAAATTAAGATAAATAATTAATAAAAATTATAATAATTATATAATAATAATAATTAAATAAATTATAAATAAATATAATAATTAATATATAATAAATTAATTACGCGTCCCTGAAACCCAGTGTCTCTCCTGCGAAAACAAAAATAGATAAATAATTGTTAATAATAAGTAAATTATAAATATAGGGAAATATAAAATTTGTTAGTTAAAGTATATACTATAATTGAACAATAGTAATTTTGGAGTATATATTTACTCACATAGGTATAATACTAATTGTTTAATATATGTGAGAATAAGCTCGGGAGAGTATAGAGTAAAATCATAGAGGTTTTAGATCTGGCAGATATGCGTCGATAGGAGAGCACTTTATAAGGACTGATAGGCGATTAGAATGTCGAGGCAAAAAGGTTTGTAGAGAAAAGCATGCTCTTGGTACCTAGTTATTCATTCATCTATCCCATTTCAGAGACCTTGCGTTGACTATATGGTCGGTTGATATATATACTTTAATAGATTTACATATATCACATAACCTCTACTGAGGGATTTAGCGAGCAAAAATCCAGTTAGTTTGTGTTCTGTGGTGAATAATACACCCGAGTTTCACTTTGTATCTATATCTTTTGGGGGCACTAGCAAGAGAGAGTATAGAGAATAAAATATTAATCGATTTAACGGAGAAATGCTCTGTAAATACCATTCTATGAGTTGAATTACTAGATTATAGAGTTAATTGGATATAGTGAATTGTATCGTTATTACTCTATCATTCTGTTTCATTTTACATTGTCTTATGTACACTACTCGTGGTCATTAGCTTCCGAAATATTTTGCCTGTAGATTTATGTAACCAGCGTGTTGACCTTTGCTGTGAATACATGAACTGTAAATTTCCGTGTAACAAAAATATGAGCAATTAATATAATGTCCGTAATTTTTATCACTTTTCTAACCGTGAATTCACTATTACTAGTAGAATAGAGCTTAATTAATTTATGCAGCTTTTATTATGTACGAGATTTGAGTATATATACAGCTCCTTGGATACCAGCAAAACAAGATTGTGTAGTTTTTAATATGCCAGGTAAATCGGAAAGAGTGTTAACTGATAGACTATAGTTTCTGGATCGGAAATAAGAAATAGTTCTTACATAAGCCAGGATTAAGTGGTCAGTTATCAGATTTTGAAAATAGTTTTTTTTTTGAGAGAATCAATAATAATCACTTATGCTGAAGTATAGGACTTAAATTACCTCACATGTCAAACAGTACTTAATCTGTTATTTTCATCATTACAATGAAGATTGAAGGAGACAAGATTTTAGCCGTAGAAGCATCATTGCATAGTAAAATTTCAATAATTGAAAGGTAAACATTTTACAGTCGAGTAAGGTACCATGTTGATTATTTACTACAATTTCACGTGTTAATACGATGAGAGCTATTTAGAGCAAGCTATATTAGATGAAGACGACGGGAGTAAATTCTTTTACTGAGGTATAAATACGACCGTATAAAGATAAAAAAATAGTTACATGTATAGGTCTCTTTTGTCTCTGATGGATAAGGTTGTCAATTTACATATCTGGTGGATACAGTGGTCAGTTTACATATTTATGTTATAGATAAATTTTCGAATTTATAGGGTTAGATTTCGCTATATGGTATAGTAAAAACCTATACCCAAGTTGGTTCCAATATTATGAATATAAAAAACTATGGATTTTGAGCGTCAGTAATAAAAAAGAGTGATTTATATTTTAGAACCCAAGAATAGATTTATCAAGATTTGTTTGACGAGTTTAAGTGTTCGATCAAATATATATATCACCAATATTATAGGCGATGAACGTATTATATATATATAGATCGATTATAGGAATATACTTCGTATAATAATACATCATATGAACTAATATATTAAACAGGTTGGTTAGTAATTATATATCAGGAGATACTTTACTTTACTTAGGATAATCAATGTACAATATTTATATTTCATTACTACAATTAATTTGTCGGCTATTAAAGTTTATCTAAATTAATATAATATTACACTTTATGTCTCCTGAACAGAATATAGCCCATTGTCACTGGATATTCGATTTTTTACTTCAAAATGTTAAATAGTATATATCTGTGAACTATTAGTATCTGGAAAAATAGAGCTGAGAATGTCTATCACATACAATCCATTACTCGCGATCACAAACACTCCTAAGAAAGCAATCTTAGATGCTAGTGCTTCTTGAAAATAAAGTTTTGTTCGATTTTAGAACGTATGTATCGAATGTTATGATCAGAGCATAAAGGATTTATCACTAACCACAATTTAAAATTAAATCGTCTCCAGAACGCTGAAGGAAAATTTCTACTTAAGCGAAAAGAATATGACTGTAGACTGAAGGTAAATTAATATATATATATAGTATATATATATAATATAATTACACTACGTATATTATCAAAATATCCACACATACCATAGCTTCCCCTTAATAATTAAGTATAATGAGTGGATGTTTACAAGCTGGATATGTTCCCTGTACCTGCGTGTGTTACTAATTGAGTAGAATTATTTATATTTTGTGAAGAAAGCAAGCTATATATAAAACACTTTTGAGAAACTAATATCTTAAATGGTTAAAATATTTAAAATTTGTAACCTGGAATAATATATACTGAATGAGATATATATATTTAGTAACTACATTAAATATCGCGAAACAGAATTGATATATAGAAAAATAACTGTTATAGATAAAAATATTCCTATACCATTGATTAACTAAGATAGATAAATTAGCAAATTTCCATATATAAAAAAAATAAGTAATTTGGATAAAAGAAACCCAAAATGTATGTTTATCTTTTATCTTTTAGTAAGTAAATTTAAATTCACATAGGTAAAAAGAACATATTCTGTTCTTCATTTCTCATAGAGCATATATACTTACTGACAGATAATTTTAAATAAATTAGATAGCTAGAAATTGAAGCTTTCAAATTCCATCACCAAATAGTAAAATTATGAATGGGGTTCGATACCTTTGAGAAAAAACCTATAGGGTTTATAATATCATTACCTAAAGAAGAAGAATGGTCTTCTATATCTACAGATTGTTCTATATCCACAAGGACATTAACACTTCCTTATTTCTTACAGAGTACATAGGAAATGTATATCTTTTTTTAATACGTTGTTAAACATGAGTAGTGTGTCATATCTTGACCCATGTAGGAATGAATGATAAGAATTATTCACTCATGAATTAGCATTAATCCAAATAGGGTTGGCTTCCCGCACCCCATTAGCGTTATATAGTACGGTAAGGCTAGTTTATGAGTATCAAATTCTTCAAGTGACACTTGTGAGTAGTTAAGAGTGTCGTAATTTTGAGGATGCGCTAAACTCCTGGGTGGCTAGTATATATATTATAGAACGGTAGCGGTCAAAACTTATCCCTAGCTCACATTCACAAAACCTGCCTCTCACGACGGAAGATTAAATATTTATCCTAACACTATGATCTAGTGCAGGTGGACTGGTCAGGGAATATGTTGTACTACAAGAGAGATTCTGTGTAGATTTGACAGTTTAGTTGAATCACCAAGCGCAGGCCTATTTGTGTGTCTGAAAAGGTATGACATAGCGGTGCAAGGAGAAATAGATTAATATTACATACGCCAACCTAACCTCTGAAGACAGTATAAGAAGTAATATACTCATCTAAATCTAATTTACTTTTCTATGTCTCTTAATTGTGTGAACTTAAGAGAGCGAGTGATTGAGTGATCGTGTCTGACGGAACCATACTTCTTGTGTCGCGAGCGGCTGCAGATTGACGAGGAACTATGACTCGGGAAACTATTATGAATACTCTCTCAATACTGAGCTGTAGAATTGGCTTATAATTATTGTCTCAAATCGAGCGCATTAAATTAACTTATTTGATGAAGAAATGTGTGTGTATACGCTGGATCTATTATTGTTGCTGATTTAAAATAAAAGACTTATGATAAAAATAAATTAAGCTTACTGTGCTATTATTTTATAAGGTTGCGGGAAAGAGCACAAAATAGAAACTAAATAAAAAAAATCACTTTATTATTCATCTTCTCCAAATTGCGGAGGAAGCCGATCCCTTCCTTTAAGGAGCAACACTCTCCCACTCACTGACGAGAATATCTTGACTCTATACAAAACAGACGAAATGAATATCGTTGTTATATATTAGAAGTATTATAATATCGAGTAAAATAACCGATTTCAATAAAGAAAATTCAGAAATTTATTTAATATTTTTCAAATTATTATTATTAAATTATTTATTAATATTATTAGTTATTATTTCATTATATGACTTTAATTATATTAATATAATTTATATAAATATATTATTATATATTATATAATTAATAATATATATATATATATAATTATAATTATATATATTAATTATTATATAATATATATATATAATATATTATATATATATTATATAATATATACTATATATATATATATTTTCATATTAATTATATATTTAATATATTATTATTCTATATATCTATTATATAATAATTTTATAAAAATATTAGTTTTTTTATTATATATATATAATTTATATATATATTTATTATATTAATTATATATATATAATAATATATATTATATATATCATATATTATATATATATACTTAATTACGAGTTAGATACTACATAGTATACTAAAGCATTGGCCTTAGTTATTACTACATTCGCCCCAATCAGCTGGTTTCTCGATTTAAGATGATTGATTACCAATATATGTATTCATCTATAGAGGTTCTACCATTGTACTTAGTTCTTATTATTTATATATAGTATTATTATATATACATACGTTAATATAATATTATATTATTGAGCATATAATATATATATATATAATATGACTAATATCTTTTTAGTAAGTTGAACGGAGTGAAGAAATTTTCTATACTTTTTCCAAACTAATTATTTATATATATATATTATATACTATTAAATATATATATATTATATATATTAAATATATACTCTATTAATTACTATATATGATTTCGTCTCTCTGTTTAGTATGTAGTTAATACATTAGATACTTCAAAACTAAATGAAATTACCTTTTCCATTTCAGGACATTTCTAAGTGATATAGTTCAAATATTAAAGATAACAATGGGTAACTTTTAAAAAACAAAATCTTCCACAAATCGCAAATATTAAATGTCAATTCTCAGGATCATCCAATTGAGTACTCTCCAAATCCTCATCTGGCTTACAATGAAAATTGGTAAAAACCAAAAATTGCATATAGCAGTTGCATCCAACGGATATCGCCAAATAGACACAAAAAAGGATTTTCCATCTTAATTTTATTTTATTGATAAATTCCCGGCTTTTATTATACTTGTATTATATAGAGAGAGGCTTGTATACGATAGCAGAGTAAAAAGTGACGAAGAAAGACATCGAGAGAGGAGGAGAAGAGAAAAGTATTGAGTAGATATTCCAGAGTATGAGTGTTGAGACTGTTGGAATAGAGTTTTATCGCATGATGAAGATGTAAGAGGGAGAAATATTAACAGAGAGAGGCGCGAATTATGAATGTAAGAGGAGGATAATGTATAGATTTTGGGAAACGACCGAGTAATCTTGAGTATTTTCGACGCGCACAGGGCAGAGGAGGAGAACTATAGAAGCAAGTAATCACTGAGGGAAAGAAAAATATTAAACCACTTATTGTCATTCACCTAGATATTCCAGAGAGAAATGGATATGAAAACAAGTATAGAAAAAAAATAAAATAGATATATATAAGTATAGTAAGTAATAGAGTATATATAAAGGTATAAAGTAAGGTATAATCCGAGTGGAGTGGAGAGAAGAGATTAATAAAATTGGAAAAAGAATAAAAAGAGTTATTTTTTATTTTATTAATAAATTTGGTTACCTTAATAATAAAATAGACCTTATAGTATAATAATAACTTATATATATACTTATATGATAGTATATATTATATATATATAATATATATATATATATCCATTTAGTTGGCAAAGATATTCTTCTATACAAATAATATATAATAATAATATATAGACTAATTATATATAGAGTAATTGTTTATACTATATTAATAATACTATATATAAATAATATATATACACTATATATAATATAAACATTATTATAATTAAATTATATACCTTTATTTATATTATCAAAAATGTAACTATTACAAATAAAATCTAATAATAAAGTTTACGTATATATGACACAGGATGGTGTCCCTCGATTCTAGTTAGCGCAGTGTTAACAATGACTCTGGTATAATTACTGGGTACAAAATATAGCATAAGTGGAACATAGAATCAATTATTGAGAGGACCTTATGTGCATATCCTATCCGGCACCTCCAGTACTAGTATAAATAGATTATTTTATCAGTTTTAGAAAATCTTTTGTTTTCTTTTCTTATCCCTTCATTTTTCGATTTAATCTATATCTTTTCAATTCAACTAAGAATAAATAATCCAATACCAATAAATAAATAAAATAATATAATCATAAGATGAGTTTCTAATTTCTATTCCCCTAAAAATTTCAGCAACTACTATAACTATTGTTACAGTACTTATATCCCTCTTCTGAAAGAGGTTTATCCTCCATAATTAATTTACCCAAATTTCTTTCTTTCTATCACATTTGCGAGATTGGGCCTAATAGCCGATCGATGACCCATTTCGTCCACACATGGTCTACAGTTTCCAAGAGTTTCCGCTGACACTCAATAACTTTTTTCCGCGCAGTGGATCGAGGGTAGCAGCGCCAAAAAAACGGTCTGCTGCGACTCTAGCAAAGATATAAACTTCCTTAACGCGAGTAATAAAATCTAAATCGGGAAGGGAGGCGGTCCTGGAGAACTTGTGGTGTAATAGCTTGAAATATATCACTCGGGTTCTATTAAATCTAAATTGTAGAAGTTTAATTTAAGTGATTTTTCGTTATTGAGGATCTCACAAGTGTTGAAACCTCGAGTGCGAAAGTGTGGAGTATCTAAATGGAGGATTGTAGCACCTTAGGTCACATACCAAAAGACATGCTTTATGCGACATGGGCAGTCATGGCGAGAAAGTTTGATAGTATGTCCTCTGAGTTTGGACTGATTGACCTGTATGTCGGGGTAGAAAGATCTGACCCTCCAAAAGAAAAATATATACGTTTTTAGCAATCCATTAATACACGTTATTTTTTTACAATTTTTATGTTCATATTTTGGTTATATACTGGTTATAAGATACATTAGTTATTATACTATTTGTTATACATTAATGTTAATGGAGAAGATAAAGTTTGATGGATTTCTAAAATTTTTATGGAACTGGCCTCTATGTCAACGAAGAAAGAAGCGTTAATAAACACGAAGGGCATGCATTTTCACACCAATACTGGGATCGGGTATCCCAGCCTGACCCGCACACTCTCCAGCCCGCTCCTATCTCGCCTAGACCAGGGGTGTTTCCACGGCTTAATTTCCTTCCTAACTTTAGGCTGGAAAGCCGCTGTTGCGCCTTTGGCGATTAACTTCTTTATTTTGAGGTTTCTTAGAGATACGATTTTAGAATATCAGCGGTGGGTTGAAAACGCATTTGGTTCTTGGGGCCCCCGCCGCCACCTGTTTGGTTTTTTTGGGTGGGGGAGGTTTTCATTCAATCTCGAAAAAGGTGGCCACTGAACGAGTCATAGTCGTTCTCATTGAATTTATTCCCATATGCGGCTTCCACTCGGGACGACTCGCCAGCTGACACAATCATCCTCCAGATGTATAATTCGTGCGGGAGAACAACCTCCAAAATATTGACTCTCTCCTTATCTTACGAGTAGCTAAAGCCCTACCATTATCTGTTAGCCGATTCAGAATTATCCAGTACTTGCAGAGTTGAAGATGAACCCAAGCAATTCCACGTTTCACATGAATAATATTGGAGATAATAATGGGTCCAATCCCAGTTCCATCAATGTATTACAACCAGGCTAGCAGATACTAACCGGACGGCAAATCATCAACAGTTTCATCTTGCCCTCAGCACTCAGACACCCTCTTCACAACGTTTCTACCCCGAGACAAAAATCCCCATCTTATATTCCCTCCTGATGAAAATAAGAAGTCAAACAACCAAAAAGTCACTATTTATTCTTAGAACAGAAGGAATCGAAAGATTATGCTGTCATTTTTAAAAGAAATACTCCACCAGAAAAGATCTCTTCCGTTTCCACAATGTTATAGAAATTTCCTCTCCTAGAAGAGACGACTTACCTAAATAACCCGAAAAAATTCTCTGTTTACTGCTGACTTATAGCACCCCTTTTCCACTTACAAATCAAAGATGAAAATAAGGTTTTCAAGTTACAGTGTATCATCGAGACGTTTGATGCCTTCCGACCGCCAAGACGTTGCTTGCTTTTAAATGCAAGCGCTTTGGTCATCCCGAAAACACTGTAAGGGACCGCCTGACATTTGCTAAGTTTGCGGAGAAGAATTTCACATTCCTTGTGAAAACACACCACACTAAAAACTGTGGAGGACCGCACAGTGCTTCTTTCCTTAAAATGCTCGTCTCACCTGTTTGAACAGGAGGTTGTCCGAGGAGTTTCATGCACACCACTAGGCAAAAAATTGAGCGGAGAGATGCCAGTACAACAGCATTCGAAGACAAAATACACTACAAGACAGAGGCAATCTTATGGGCTACATATGCAAGCAGCCCCCTGCCTCCACATGTAAATCCACCGACACAACTCCATTTCAGTAAAACTCTTAGCCCCAACTTCAGCGAGACTCAAGCAGTTACCGTAACTTGCTCGCCTACGTTACCTATATTACTGACTATTTACATAGTCCAGAAGCAGCTCTCGATCTACCTATACATAGTTGAAGTGCTTATATAAATACAATATATAATAAATTTAATTATCCCAACCATTTTTTACTTATATGTATATAAGTAAGATTGGAGATATTACATTCATTTAAAGTTAAGCATAATTTTGGTTATTAACGCTAGGATTTGCATAGTTATTAAATTTTTATACAAATAATCAAGTTTATCTCAGTATTATTTTTATTTACTATATTTAAATTACTAGAGTTAATTTTTCTTTAAATGAATCATGTATGTACATATGCTCAAGCTATGTATGGCTTTCTTATTTTACTAATGGAAGTACGTTTTAATATAATAGTTAATAATTTAAATTCCCAACAGCAGTTAGTATATAGAAGCTGCTTATTAAGTAAATAACATCGAAAGCATAGGACAAACAACTGGAGCACATCACACAGATATTTAAGACAAATAGGTGATCGGAAAGGTCAAGTGTATAGACTACTCTTGTTCTATAACTAATATATTGGAAATACTAGTTCCCATTAGTCGATTATGGTCTCCTATGTGCTATCTCGTGTCATTAGGCCGCGGGCCTCATGTGATCACCTCTCTGGACTTTTTGTTAATCTAAGTCTTTTTTCAGCTCGAGAACTTACGAATGAAACTCTTTCTAGAAGAATTTTAGGTTTTCTTGTGAGAAAATTGTTTATCCAAAACTTGACACAGCTTCGCTCTCCATCTTTGAAAGATAGGTGCATTAGGTTCCACGAGTTAACCTCAGCGACTTCTTCTATTCGTACCAAAAATCTCTCATATTACCTCATCATCCACTGAGCCTCTCACTTAGTTATTGATTTACAGAATGACATCTATATTAAGCGCAGTCATTTTTAAGATTTCAGGCTTCTAATCAACACATAGGAAACATCAGTGGGAACAGCAAATGTTGTTTGTTATTTGGAGTGCATTGTAACGATCGTGAGTATTTCAAACAAAACATGCTCGTTCTTCTACCTTATGTGTGCTGTAGCGATATTGATCTCGGCTGGCTGACTGGAGTTCGAGTACTCTTCTTTTACTTTAAGAGAGGATTTAATTATTAAGTTGTTTTAAGCGGCTTTTAGCTGCATTGATTTCTTACTTCCGAGAAAGCTCTCATTTTGCAAATTTTTTTTTTCAATCTTTTAGTATGATTTTCGGCTAGTCTTCTTTAATCTCGCTCTGATATATATTTATTTCAGACGGCTCTCAGAACGCATATGGCATCTAGAGACTTGTCTCTTTCGTGTGATCGAGTGGCGATATTCTGTGAGGTGCGAGATCTCTTTTTATTCGAATCGCAGCTTATCCATAATTAGAATCTTATCACCCAACGCTTTGCTGCTCAGTCTAATATAATTGTTTAAATCTAGTGGTGCTCTCAGATCTCTTTCGTGACTAATGCTCCTCAGTGCTCACTCTCTCTGTGTAACGCTGCTCACGATTGCCATTTCTCTGAATATTTGGCACTTTTTTCGTGATTCTTGTGAGTCGCCGAAGCCTGCCATCATAATATCTTGTGGAAGATAAACTATATGTATATTATAGTTTTTCCTAATAACCACAAATAGCTAATAGTTGATAATATAAATGTAAGTGTTCGCTCGAGAGCCCCATAGATTGGTGTATAATGACGACACTGACAAGTGGTTGTATTTACCTCTTCTTTTAAGAACTCTGTGGGATAGCCACAGAGTTTCTGAGTGTCGATCTCTGTACAGCTATATATAACAATAGTGTATTATACGATGGTGACATTTTATCACATATGATAATGTCTATCTTAGCTCTTTGTTTAAATTCAATTTCAGTCACTGTTGGTAATTTTATGAGATAACCATAAATAGTCTCTACCAATACAGCTCTCCTCTGGCCAATTAAACACCTCTATGTTCATCGCGTTTGCTCTATACTCTCACGTGGTACTATGCTTATATGATGCTGACCATCTATTCACATAATTGGATCTCACTTGGTCAGTTCGATATTACAAGCTTTGTGGGTTAACCATCTTTGTTCTTATTAGCACATATTATTTCTAAGTGTCTCCTCGAATATAAAGTATATATGTTCATATAATTTGTAGATTCACAACCGACGTTTTAATAATAATATCGTATTATACACTACTCAAGCGTAAAAGTCGTTATTCGTTCAAGATCAGCTTAGTATTGAAAATATGACATATGGCTCCATACGTAATGCTCCTGGGACGAGAAGTTCAGGAAATATATGATTAGTACCCATGCATGCCCGTCTAATCAAATCACCTATTCATACATTAATGTACGTACGAAAACGTTATACGGGCATCTCAGTTTATCTAATTCTTTCCTGTTTTACTTGTGATCGTATCTGTGTTCTGTCATCCTCGTATGACTGATCGATTATTCTTCGTCATATGTATAAACTCTCTATATTAATGTCATTCTATCAGCTTCACTATTTTAACTCATCTGAGAGCAAATGTTGCTAATTCTGTACTTTAATAGCATATTATGATAACACGCATACGTCTCTGTTTAGTATAAGTACTTGTACCAGCTTTGCCAGCAGCTTGCCATATTGATCTACCACTAAAAAAGTGAGATGATGGTGTTCCGATACCTGCAGCGTGATGCTGGATGGACAAATGGTAAAACGCCGATATAATCTGTGAATAGAGTGTCTTTGTTGCTCATGTGATGTATTACAGCAAGCAGCGATACTTCCAACATAAATATCCTGTTCTTGTATATATAATACATTTCTCTTTCGCTGTACATCTAAGTATTGCTGTATCCACCATTCGCGGATCAGTCATGAAAGAATCCTTTTTATACGACATTAAAATAGTGGCGTGTGAAAAACGTATTTATTGGTACTCGTGGATCGTTTTTGTATCGAAGATCGTGTTGTTCTGATTACTCAATTCGGTACTTAACCAGACTTTTTACTGATCATCTCATCGATAGTGCGGTATTCAGCACAGTGAATGTTAGGCAAGATCGTAAACTATTTTGATCTATCTTATATAAGTTAAAAGCATATGTGGTACTGACATCGATTTTATATAACACGTACTGGTCACGTTTTCTCTCGCTATCATTGAGCAATTTTGTATTATTATACTTAGCGCCGTACTCCTTCAGCCTCTGTTGGCTTCATCTTTCACATGGGAATGATACTATAGCTTTTTTTCTACTAACTACTCAGATAGTTACTAATTACCTTTATACTACCCCATGTAATGTTACCAAGTTATTATTAGATGACTCTATATTTTATTATAGACTATATTTAACTTTACATTTTATTATATAGAAAGAATAGATAATGGCATATTATTTTTTATAATCATTTTTCTACGTATTGATCTAATATTGAGTATTTTAATATTATGTTTTTTCTATAACGGACTATACATCGAGATAAGTAAACAAATCTATGTAGTAATGCTTTAATATAAAAATAACTATTATAAATATATAATTCCCATACAAATTTCACCGTTAACAAAAAGTAAATAGTGTTAATAATATCAATAGTTACTTTAAATTAAATTTTTCATATAAATATAAATAAAATCCATTATTTTTTAACATTTTAGCAGACTATTTGGTCATAAAATAAATCATGATATATAAAAGATATTTTAGGTGATCTTTATTTAGGTACTTTTAGACTTTTATGATTAATTAGTATCTAAATAAACTGTCCACTACTATATACCGTTGGTATATTAGGAGTTTTAAAGAATTATCTATATATTGTTTATCTTATTGTGTCAAAGGTTTTATTATACGTATATTTTTTTATTATATTATCATTCTTTACTTTTGAACGTCATTATAATTTCTGTTTTAAATAATATGAGCCTGGTACTATCATCTAGATATGATATTTGAATATCTTTATATCATAGGGAGATGCTTATAATAAAATATGTATCTTATATATTCTATAATATATATATAAATTATTCACCGTAAACAGTTTAGTTAACAAGTATATAAGATATGATAACTATTATTTTCATGTTTTAAATTTGAAAAGATATTATTGCTAATTATTTTTATTTAAACATTTTTTTAACGATATATTACTTATATATTGGGTCTTATATAATTTAAATTACGGTACTAAATTAAGTAATATATGTTAGTTTTTCTTTAGCTTAGGATGCTATATATAATAAAAAAAATTATAATTAATTACCAAACCTACTGTAGTGTGCATAGATAAAAGAGTTCAAATAAGCTTCTTTATTATATTTAATTTATTACCTACAAATAAGTACTCATATTTTAATTTATTAAAAATAAATTTAGCTAGACTTATTATTAGGTATCATATTATAAACTTGAATAACGTCTACATCAGAATGTATGGCTGTATATATTATTAGTAGGATTGCTATAATATATATATATAATTTAAATAATCTAAATAATATATCTACATAAAAGAGGGAGTAATAAGTTTATTATAAGAGATACATTCAATTTTAATTCACATATATATATATTCAAAATTTTCGAAATATTTATTTTTACTATCAATTTTTGAACCTTTTAATATATGAATAATATTATATGTATGCTTTAAATGGAGCGGCCTATAATTTGAGCAGTATATATATGTATTTGGTTCTACTACTGTATTGTTACGTTTCTAAAAATAAATGTAATATACTTCCCATAAGCTAACGTTAACGTATAACCATAAGTTATATATATAAGAGATACTATACATTTTATGCTTATTAATATTTTTACCGTGAAATAGATAAATGCATATATTTTTTAACTTTTATTTTATTCACGTTTTCTATATTATGTCTATGTTTTTTTATAATATAGGTAACATCTAGAATTATGACTGTCTTTTATACTTTGCATTTAGTGAATAATGCTTTATTTATTAATATAAAATATATTAAATAATTATATCTATGGTGAAATACGAACAAATGAATGAATTTAATAATTTTACAGCCCACTTCATCAACAGTAATTATCAAAAAAAATATCATAATTATTTTATTTAATACCTATTTTATTGTTAGTGTGTACTGTTAGAATTAATTGTAAGAAACTATATAGAAGAGACAGGCTTAGATTGAGAATCAATGTATGGCTTCTATTGATATAGAGATTGTATATTGGCTAAGGAGTATTCTAAGAGATATACATGTGTTATGTAGATCGATAAGTGATAGAGTTAAATTGTTGCTCAAACTAGTATACGACATCTTCGCTCGAGTCTACATTATATCTCTAGATTTTTCAATGAAATTTATTTATATCATATAGTTTCATCTTAATAATTTTAAACGAGCATTAATTGAGTGTGTGTTTAGAGATGAGCTTGGGCCTTGCATTTCATAAAGAATATGTTTGTTTAGTCTATTGCTGTAAATAGAGATAGTGTGATATTGTGTTAGAGAGTTAAAACATAGTTAAACTTTAAATTCGATACTATTGATTGGTAAGGTCCTAGAACGCTCTATGTAGTGGAGTAGCAACACATAGGATACTCTGCTCGTAATTATGAAAGATGGAATTATCTCTCGAACAAACAGGTTCATTCCCGATGACATCAGGAAATGATATATACACACGATATACATGTGATTGTATCGTAGTGGTTGTCTTTAGAGCATTCATGTGTGCAACATAAGCAGCGTAGGTTTTCTCTTATATCGGATCTTGTGCTTGCTATATACTTATAAAACAATTATGAATAATCTTATCATAATGCATCTGCTATCACCGTGTGGCTACAAGAAAGAACGTGTCTATCGAGCGATTAATGGTACACTCATCGTGTTATTATATGTTATATATTGTTCCGAGATACAGATGCTTCTGAAGTCATATGATTTTTTGACTTCTACTTCGGTCTTGTTATTATATGCTCCTCGTTACAATTTCAATAAGGCCGGCTATCTGTTGGTAGTCACATGAATGTTGCCTCCGGAGAAAATATTTTGTCATATACTTTGTATATTATAAGCTAAGGAAACTTCGAATTCGACTCTGTAGGTACAATTACGAATGTGGTTAACAGATGATTTTATGCAGATCATTTTTATTATTTATATTACTACTATTTTTGCAATTTTTTTTTCTGCTTATTACACTTTATAACCGCTTTATTATGTTTTACCTGAAGCAGCTACTATGAGAATAATGTTTGGTATCTCCTTATGATTAAGATATGTTACTTTTTATATAATAAACTATAATGATATAAAATATATATTCTAATTACCATAAAGAATACAACATGTTGGATACAAAGAGTGATCATTTTTCAAACTAAATGAGTAAATGTAAGAATTATATCAATTGTACTAGATATATTTTTTTTAACTTTTTAATATAGACTATCATATAATATTGGTACTTATATTATATATATAAATGTTTTAACGGTTATGACTTATAGTATATTAGTTAGTTATTCTTTAGCTATAGTGAATAATAGTTTTATAAAAAACTAAAAATATATATATAATTTTTAATAAGAAATAAATAGACTAGTTTTTGCAAGGCCATTAACAGTTTATAATAAATCTCCTTGAAATATATTTTCTCTAAAATTTCTCAACCTCCTATTTATTTTAATAAATTTTGGGACTCATAATTAATGGTACCAATAAATGAAACGGCCTACGTCAGGATAAATAATTCTCGATTGAGAAGATTATATAATCTGTTATACGATATTAATTGTATAAATTATTTACTCAATGTTATAAATGGATACTAAATATTAAAGAATAAATATTGTTTCCTTTATCGAATTTTCGAATTTTTTTTGTCTCATAATTGAAGCCATACATATTTAATTTCACTATCATAATTATATTGTCTTATTTGAACAAGTCGACGATCTTTTACCTGACTAGTATATGGTTATTATTTATAAATAGTGAAGATAGTTATTATTTAACAGAAGTATAATTAAATCCAACAGTATCGTCTCATGTTTTAAGAAGCTAATATCTTTGCTGATTTAATATATAAATATATATTATTATATTACTCATATAACTGTAGTGATATAGTTATACAGGAGTTAATTTGCTTCCTTTGTTCTATAGTTTCCGATATTATTTTCATATAGAATTTATTAACTTTATACCTGAGTATATATTAGTAGTATCTTATAATAATATTTGAACCAGCTGCATCCAGATATGTATATTGGATATTATACTGTTCAAGATTTCAGCCTAATTTATAATATATAATAAAAATAAAGTAAAATCTTATTGTATTTATAATTCTTAAACATTTAGTGAACTAGATTATATAATTTAAAGATTTACTATAGAGTTTAATATATAAATTTGATACTTTATATTTAAATTTTCCGATAATATTAACAATAGACATTATGTGTTTCAACTTTTAATCACCGATATATATAATTTTTGGATACTTATGGTTTTATAAAAGGCTACATATCACATGATAATATTGACTTATAGGTAGCCTATATTTTACTTAGTACACTTGGAACTGCTTATTTTATATATAAAAACTAAATTATATATAATAAATATTACAACACTAGTAGGTATGCATAGGTTTCTTCACTCAACAAAACAATGCTTAACTTTAATAAAATTTTCAATATTTATAATATACTTTATATATTTTTTAAAACTTTTATTACGACTTATAATTAGGTCCTAATTATGAAATAAACGGCTCACCTACATGCAAGGTAAGTTGGTTATACTCTTAATATATATTTTTTCTATATGATACTATATGAAATAATTCTAATAAATCAATAACGCGTAGGATTACTAAGGTACTAGATAATTCGAAATCTTGTTCTATTTATTCAAATTTGCTCCACGAATTTTTTTTACTACTCACCTTTATATTATTTTATAACGATTATCATTTATTAGATATTATATATTTAATAATTAGTCGAGCTATAATCCGATATATGTTAAATCCGCATTCAGTAATGTATTGCTGTTTATTTTATGATTTGATATTAAAATATCCATTGAGAGACTAGCAGTACTCATACTCCGTAGAAATATATATATCTGCCCTACGGGCTGAGCTAGACTGTTGCTATCATTGATAGCTCGCTAAGGCATATTTAATGATAAATATGTGATGTAAAAATCTCTGACAAGAATGCTTTTTTTTCAGCATTTTGTCACGTAGATGCTTCAACTTAATCGTGAGTGTTTCCATCATCTGTATGTATTTATAGTATTATATGCTCTTCATATAGATGTCAAAGGCAGTCTAGTACTGTGCTTGTGCTTCAAAAACTGTTGTCTTAAGGTATTAAGGATAAATATATATAGTGAATGTAGTAGTGATTAAATTAATTCAATTAACTCGTGTGTATGCAAGTTAGAGAGAAGTTAAGATGCAGAGGTTTCTGTCATATACATAGTGGTATTGGATATATATACAGACATTATTTACATATAGTACATTGATACTTTTTAAGTGTGGAACTATAAATATATAGGATACATAATGTGAATAGATAGACCCGTCTAACGTTGTGGTCTGCTTGTGTTCTCGTATAATAGTGTAATGTGCATCGTAAATATGAATTATAATATTCCATACAATGAAGAACAAATATTTTCATTCATTAGCATTATGATGGTCATAGGATTGGGGCTTTAAAATCATTTAATATTATGCGATTACTTTACTACGAAGTTTATAAGCTAGAGCTATTTTTGAGAAAACACAACGCAACAACAGCACACTGTCTATATTTAATCCTATTTGCATCTTTACCTTGACACCTCTATCATCTATATGTTATTTACATATCGTAGATATCGTACTCATAATTTATGAATTTGTTGTGAGCAGTGTATGGATTCTATGACGCTGTCGATATGTCTCTTTAGTGATGACATAAGGTGCCATCAGTATTAATTTTTGGATTCACGAGGTAGATTATCTGTATAATGCATAGATCAAGTGAGAATAGTATACTCGTGCGTAGAAACTTCTATATGATTCATCGTTCTGTGTGTTCTCAACCAAATAGATAACGGAGTGATAAATTATAACGCGGTGTAGAAAATACTAATAACTTCTTGTTAATTACTGTCTTGTCACGTGTGTGAGCGATTGTTTTGTACTCGTTTTTGTTGTCTTGTTTTAAAGAGCTATCATTGGATTGTTAATCATAGACTTATTTGTTATGTCTTCATCATTTGTTAGATTTGTGTGACACACAATGAGAAGAAGCTCTCTTTAGTAGAGCACGCAGTCATTCATATATCTAACAATTGAAAAACAGAAATTAAAGTGTGGTAAGACAGGTATATTTAGTAAGAGTCACCTTTGTGTGGGTTCTAAATATTGATCGAGAGTGGATTCAATTCAAGTGTTTTAATTTCTTTTATGACACTTTTAGCGCAAGTTAGCATTTAGGTAATGATATAACTACGTGTCTATGATAAGACTCCACGGCGTGCAAAGTCAGAAGTAATATGCTATGCTTTTGCTTGCTCGGTTTTTTACTGTTATATGCCACATTATCGACATAGTGATATGTGCAACAGATTATCGCCGACAGCGTGACAAGTCTGATAGGTGCTTACAGTATGGTATCACAGAACAAATGAAAATTTGTTAATATCTGTAAAATAAAGGAAAATTTATTACTCAATTTCCTGAGGGAAATAACTTGAATGGAGTTTATATATATATGAGAAAGAAAAAAAATTTCTATGAGTGTTGCATAATTGCCTGTGTGGTAAATGGAGGAAAATTTCATGTATTGTTTTTGATTAAAAGAAGTCCACCAGTCTTAAATCTTATGACATACAAATGTCTAACCAGTTAAAGTTTTAGATATTACATTTGTTATCTCTAAATTCTCTGAAAAGAGGCAATAGAATTATCATCTTTGTTATGGTGTTGTATTCATAGTGTGTGCACATGGAAATATATAGTCGTTTCTTCTGCATCCCGCTTATATACTTGTCTCTCTTCACTTACAATCTCAATGTCTGTTCACATATGAAGACATGGCTTAGCTATAATAATCGATCTATGGTGTTGGCTTGTTCTTACCTGCTGGGCTAAAAGACAATTCCAAAGTTTTCTTTTCCTAGCTGTTATCAACATAATTACATCTTACAATTCGACTACTACTTGAACTGTTAGTACATCGAGTTATATTCTATCCATGCGATCTAACGATATATATTGTGCTTCTGACTCTATGTAAAAAATTATTTCGTACACGAAATTGATGACGCATTCATTTTTGAATATTAGATACTTCATATTTTTACTCTCTATGTTAAATGATACATTATTTGTGAATACTTGATGAATAGTACGGTGTGTGTCATAGGAGATATCGTTTAATATACTCAGGAAATAAAATGTGTCTGTGTCGCTTGCTTCAAAGTAGGGCATGGTCTGATTTCATAAAGAATTTGATAATAAAAATTTAGATAAAAACACAACAATTGCATCTTTATGCTTTACACTATATCACACATATGTGGTGGTTTTTATGCTTAGAGTGAAACAATTAATATACTGCTTAGTTGGCGATGGAGAGATACCTAAGAACGTTATTACATCCTATCGGGCTATTTCGTTCATTGCATAATGTATTTCAAGAGATTATAACTCAATTTAAAATTTATTATGTGTCAGACCTACTGTATATAGGGCTGGAAGTGATAATTTGGTGATATTTAGAATATAAGTGCGTGTTACACTCTGAGCGATGTGTTTGTGTGTGTTTTTGTAGAGATTGCTATGTGTGTGTTAAGAAAATTGTCTACACTAATCTCTCATAACTGATCAGTTTTGGTAGGTTATGATGATTTAAATTATACATGCCAAGATACTTTGTTACTTTGGATAATGGTAACGTTTTCCGCTGCTCTTTTTATGTTGTAATTATTCTGTGTGAGCTGTGTTAGACGCTTCTATAAATTCTCAGTATCTGTATATCAAATCTGATACGGTATAGGCTACATTTCAGATTGTTGGTTCTCTATAGGTTTGGTTAGATATCTGTGTTTATAGAATAACGATAGTAGTGAGAGATGAATGAATGTGATAAAGTCTACAAAGACACGCCACGAATGCTAATTCAAGTGATAGCTGATCTATATAAAAGAGTAAATTTGTGAGAAATATCATTTAAAATGTAATTAGTTTTAAACCGATAATAGAATGCATTATCGTTTTTTATTTTTATTAACGCATACATTGATTTACAGCGATAACAACAGACTCATAATAGAAAATTCATTGTTTGGAGCGCAGAACTCAGATACAATCTTTGTCGTGCTAACTAGAAAAAAGGTATGAAAAACTTGCACATCTTAAAAATGAAGTAATATGAGAAATTTTGAAAATAGTTTGGAATTAGACTTTAAATCGCTCTCTCTCTACTCACCTATAATATTTTCCAGATCAGAATAGATAGGTACTCATTATTTTCTTGAACTGTGTTGCGCATGCACAAATATAAATTAGGTGGTAAACATATAGACATTAGAAGCTAATTATACAAATAGAGTGGTATTTATAAGGTACTTAATTTATGTGCGTGCATTCTCATTGTGCATATAAATAACGATTAATATTTCTCGCTAGATTTAGTAGAGTTTCAGTGTTCACGTCATAGCATAACATATGATGCTTATATACAAGATAAACTAATATTTCACTCTGTGTAACTGTGTTGAAGAAAATTGTGCGATTATGCTATGCATGATGATATGTAATCGATTCTTGTCTTAATTGAAGCGATATATATTATATCATTTTAAAATCATTTTATGCTATTATCAGACATGGAGATACTATCAATTAATAGATTTTATATTTAAATATTTGAATAGTTTAGTCGTTTCACAGGGCTAAGAAAGAATGGATAGTTTGTTTATGTCGTAGGATGGATTTAAGATGAACCAATTTTGAAAGAATTGCTATTAATGCAGTAGGAAATGAATAGGTTAAATTCCAATAACTATTCAGAGTCCTGCAAGTGCCAATTATGCCTGTGGACGATAAACTCTTGGTGTGCGTCGTGTGATTACCTTTCATAATAATATAGCAAGAGAGACTGACTTTATATATCTTGTGTAATTATTAATTATTTCCAACGAGCATATAACACCTTTGGCTCAGGTGCCGGTTTCTTACTCTGCACAATTATCGCTCATATTACAGCTCAGACTCGTGTCGCTCGGTCATTGCTTAGGATGCTTTATACTCTCCTACACTATATGATTCATCTGGCGTGTGCGTGTTGAATCAGGATGCGTGCATAGGTTTAGTTTTGGATTTTTGTTTCCTCCTAAATTCTCTCAAATAAGCTATTCTATCTCGCACTTCTTTTTCAAACTCATGGTCTCGTGTCTTGAGATAGATTTCAGGTGTGAGCCATCCGATGAGCATTAGGTAGAGCTCTAGATCTGTAGCTGGACGCGTGCTGGGGGCTTGTCGAGTTGGGTGTTGTTGTTGCTCTTGCTCACTGCTCATCAACTTAAGTGTTCTTATTAATTCCATGACTGTTCTCATCTAGTGTTTAAAGGTATAGTGTGATTTCTATATATCTTTTATTTATTTTTTGTTGAAAATTTTTTTTACAGGGCAGCTTAAGCAAAAAAAAAAATTTTCATACAAAAAAATATAAAGTTGTAAAAAAAGTCCTGATAGATTTTGTTATGTGTGTGGCAAAGTAAGTTTTAGTGACCAGCAATGCAATATAACTGCGTTGAGTAAAGTTCCTTTACAATGCATATTTTGGAATAAAGCTAGGAGATCAAGACAAATTCTTTGCTCCCATATGGGCTGCAAAGCCTGTATCATAGCTTAAGGCGCTGGAAAACGGACTGTTTGTCATTTGGTGTACTTATGGTGTGGAGAGAAGGCAAAGACCATATTACAGACTGCTGTTTTTGCATGACCATCTCAAAGGTGAGATAATTTACTTTACGAATATAGTTTGACACATCTAGAAAGGTTTATAAAAAATCTTTTGGTAGCCCTATTGAAATTGTTATTGTGTATAAAAAGTACTGTATTATTCTGGTAGAGAAATTGTGGTTAAATTGTATATATATATATAATATATATATATATATATATATATATATTATATATATATATATATAATATTAATATATCTATATATATATATATATATATATATATATATATATATATATATATATATATATACTATATATATATATATATATATATGCTGTATATATATATATTGCGTCGCGAAAATATCTATAGATATAGATACTATATAAAGTTTATATTGACATTATATATATATATATATATATATATATATATATATATATATATTATATATATATCTCTTAAAATTGTATATAAAAATGTATTTGTATTTTAAATTGGTAAATTTTCCTGGTAATGAATAAATTGATGTATAAATGTGGAAACGAGGTCGAGTGAATTATTAATATAATGTAACTAAGTAGGCGAAACCTTTTTTCAGGTATAAATAAGAAGAACAAGCACACTGTAGTCTACCCTGATGTTCCTTCTGCCATTAAACCACAACCACATGGTCCAGGAGTTCCAGTTTCTTCTCCACCTGAAAATACTGAGCTACAAGACAATATAGAAAATATAAAAGTGGATGACACTGACACTTCAGTGACATATCAGCCTACGTCTACAAACACTTCGCCAGGACCACTACTCAAAGTAAGTTAAATGACTTGACTAGAGATCTTGGTTTTCTAAAGAGATCGCACAACTTTTGCATCCCGCTTTAGTGAGAACAACCTCCTCTCTCAAGAAACAACATACTTTTGGTTCAGAAATAGACGAAGAGTTTCGAAAGTTCTTTGCAGTTGCTTCTGGCAGCTATTTGGTGTATTGGCAATGATGTAAAAGGTTAATTGCCGGCACTTGGGTTCCTTACAACGGAAGTGAATGGAGGCTCTTCATTGATTCTTTTAGCAGAAGCTTGAAGGCAGTAAACTCTTAAATATTGGCAATATAATATGGCATCCGTACTATTGCCCATTCAGTTCAGTTAAGACAGAAAGCTACAAAAAAATGGAAGTATTGATTAATACAATCCAGTACTCTAACCACAACTGGTTAATATGTGTGACCTCAAGGTAAGATATATTTCCCAGTTTCTTTCTTGTCATTATAAATCTTGATATTTTTGAAAAAAAATTACCTAATGAAAAAAATATAAGTTCTTAGAACCATGTACATCAATATGCCAGCATAAAAGACAATTTTCAATTTTAATTTACTATTACATTTAATTGTATTTAAGAATTAAATCTTTCTTTCAGGTTGTGTGGCTTCTTCTTGGGATTCAAGGAGGCTACACAAAATATTCTTGCTTCATGTGTCTGGGATAGCCGTGCTGATAGGCTTCACTATAAGCAAAAAAACTGGACCAGCTCGGAGCAAAAATCAAACTGGCTGCCACAACGGGGTAGCTGAACCTCTAGTCCCTCCAAAAATGTTTTACTGCCTCCTCTTCATATAAAGTTTGGCCTGATGAAGAACTTTGTCAAAGCAGTAAGCACTGAAGCATACTTTTAGTATCTACTGCAAAAATTCCCACACATCAATGATGCAAAGCTCCATGAAGGCATATTTGACGGTCCCCAAAATAGAACTCTGTTAAAGCGGACAAGCATTTTTACACCACCAATATGGAAGCCAGTGAACAAGAGTGACATGGCGATCGTTTAAGGTAAAGTAATTGACAGGGTTGTTCTTGGAACTATTAAAGAATGGTTCTTCAGAATGTATATCTTCCACGGGATTGTTGAATCGCAGGGGAAACATTAGTCATGAAAGACTGTGCAGAAGAAAATCGATAGTCATGACGTTGCTCGCATGATCGTATAGAGTGGACTTGACTTGCGTCTCATTCACTATCTTGAGGTGACTATGGCTCTCGCATAATTCGTGGAGATTTAAGCTGAGTGACAGGTGATAAGATTTATAACTCTTACGACATGGATCAAAGTTATGATATGTGAAACAACGATATCAATGGAGGAGGTAGCATTCAACATTTAGCTGACTATTGCTGTGTCTTAAACGCGACGAACAACATCGCTTCACAACCGGAAATCATCAAGGACTTCGTTTCTTGAAAATAGTTTCTTGCACGTTTTGGGTAGGCTCATAAGTAGTCTGTAAGTTTAAATTAATTAAGGAAGTTCAATTGAGTCGGCTATTTATTTTTTCCTAGTTTACAAGTAATTGTAATTTATTAATAACTTTGATATAATTAACGAATTTTTTTAAAATTACAAAAATTTCTAAAGAAGTAGTGCGCTGTATCTCAAAAACCGGACCTGATTGAGCAATGAATGTTATATTTCAATTTAGGAGGACAATTTCGTTAGGAATCACTTCAGAAACCAGGAACAGAATTTTTTTTTTCAATGCAGGCCTGTGTCTATCTTTGGGGATAAATTTGCACAAAATACACCTTCAAGAGAAGATGTAGTATGTACTAGTGATAAACAAGTTGGGAACTACATCATTCACTGTGATATTGAAGTTCGCTAGCGTTTTTCCAAGAGGCAGTAAATATGTTGTAACAGTTGTCAAAAGTGCACTAGCAGCCGAACGAACGTCAACTGCACAATATTCTATCGCATTGCGTTTCGACTGAATATGCAGTATAAATTATACGAGCTCATTAACAAAGTCAACAAAGGCATTATACTGCGATAGCAGATTACCAAAGAATGCCATTGAAAAAAACAGTTATACCATGAAAAAGATTATTCTAAACTGCAGCAAACAGATGAAAAAGCAGATTCTCTTTATTCCATACGAACATTACTTAAAGAATAGAACTAAGAAGAATGCTGTTAGAATAAGAAACTCCAGATGGAAATATAAACATATTGTAAAAGAACTTACTTACATGGAATAAGATACAGCATAAGTTTTATTAATTTTGAATTGTTAAAGTTAACGTCTGATCGTTGCTCTGAAAATAGTATAAGTCACGATGAGTCATTGTATGATGATATCAAAACCATGATGTTACAGTGAAGGCAATGAATGAAATAAATTTGATAATGTTGATAAAGATTATGTACGAGACGATGACCTGCCTCATAAAAAGGCAGCACGAATAGACGAGTCACAGAATCCTAATGCTAATTTACACGGAAGTAACAGAGGTTTATAGTGTTCCTATTATAACTTTTCAACCTGGGAAATATGGAGGTGTTAGTATTGTTGCCGGTAATAAAATGGTCCAACACACATCCGATAAGCGAATCTTTATTTAAAAATTCATGTCGCACGATATCATATTGGTTATAAAGGTACATTAATTCCCATTTAATATATTAAAATATCTTTAAATATACGTTCAATGTATAATGTTTAATGTTTTTTTTCTATGTCAATATTCTGATCATTATGTAATATGAAGTTATTTTATTAAAAATATTATCATAAAATCATTTTCATGTTCGTGTTGATATATTTTCTGAAAGGGGTGGAGTCTAAAAAGAGAATAAGCCTAAAAATATTTTAGGTTACTTCTGAAAGTGTCAGGTGTCACTGTTGCGTAATGTTTTTGTGTGTGTATGTGTGTGTAAGGCGTTTATTCTAATTGATATGTTAGAGATATACTTGAAAAAGCGTGAATTGGTTACGTTTTGTAGTAATGTTAGTTATTTACTGTTGTTAAGTATGGAATTGCTAATGTTAGCAGTTTATCGTTTGTGTGGTGTGTGTGTGTGTGTGTGTGTGTGTGTGTGTCTGTGTGTACATTATTCTAGTTCATTAAATAGTTAGTTAGGATAGCGATAAACTTTCGTTAAATGGAGCGATGTATTAAGCCAAATTTAAGGATAAGATGTTAGAGATATGCCTTGAAAAAGATGTGAATAGGTGCGTTTGCAGTATGTTCAAGTTTACTTACTGTTGTTAAGCTGTTAACTTTCTAATGTTAGTAGTTGTTGTGTGTGTTTTGTATGTGTGTATGTGTGTGTGTGTGAGGTATAAGGTTATGAATAGGTAGGATACATATGTAAAATAATTTTTACTAGAATTTTTTTCAAAGAACTTTTTGTGCTATGTTTATCTAAATGACTTGATCAGTAGATCATTAGATCATAGATCAATAGTCATGAATGGGGAAGGTTGGGGTGGGTGTCTGATTTACTGATTTACTGATTTACTGCTTTAGGGCAAGTAAAAATAATTTTTAGAAGTAAATAAACAAAATAGAATAATGTTTTGTTATGTTATACAAATATGACTTGAAATAATAAAACTAATATCAATAGATCAATAGATCATAGATCTACGGGAGGGAGGTGGTGGGTGGTTTGATTTACTGATTCTGATTTACTTGCTTTAGGGTATGAAACGCGAATTTTTACGTTATCAACATGAAAAGAATAAATTTAGTAATCAAAAAGTTTAAAGAAATAAAATTTCAATAAAAAATTCATAATTTTTTTTTAATAGAAAAACTTAAAATTTAAGAGTTACGAAAGAATAAATTTTAAATGAATAAATTAAAATAAAAAAAATGAAAATTAAAATAAAAAAAAAATTAAAGCACAAGCATAAG